>VICI01000303.1:0-44269 GCA_019593645.1 Akabosia matsudoensis
GAGAACAGTACATTTAGCAAAATGCCCCCTCCTAGTTCCTGCTGTTGTGGTAAGAGCAAGCTTCAGATTAATAGCGGATGCGAAAATTCATTTGCAAACGACCCTTTTCTTCTAAAGTCTACTTAGTACGAAAGAAAACAAAATACATAATAAAATGAAATCCACGTTACATAACTTTTAGAATCGGTGGTGAAAGTTAAGAAGGTACGTATTTTGGGCACACATTGTTTATAAACATTGTTTTCCACTCAAATGAATTTGGAGTCTCAGCAAACACTATGTTTTTTTGGGGATTTCGTCTTAAATCCATTAGGAACCTATCATGCATAAATCTTTCATTTAGCACACGTCATTTTTAGTCATTACGATGATGTATGCCCATGCCTAGACTCAAGTTTAAAAAAACATATTGTTCTCCACCTGTCTTTTACAGACTGTGTGAAGCCATTGCAAACTTCTGTTGCTGTCAATATCAAATCAGTAGAAAAGTACATTAAGTTTCCCATTTCGCAACTAAGTAAAATGGGCCCAATCCGTTTCGACTTTGCAAATAAATCAGATTCAGCAAAGGAGCCTCTGAGATGTCGAAATCAGTGAAGAAAATTCGTTTCATCGTGAATCTTAAATGAAGTCATGCAAAGTTGTCGGATTGAGTTTACGCATGGCTTTTCCTGTTCTCCAGCAATACATAAATTTGTACATAATGTACGATCAGTAAGAGAGAGGGAGGAAGAGAGAAAACTATACACGGAATAAAAATGGCAAACGTATCTTTTCCATCTGTGTGCACAATATCAAACAGACATAAATTGTAATTCAGTAGGGAATTGTCGCAGAATAATATCTAGGCCTGGTACTTTTTCTGCGTACCAGACGTGAAACAAAAAACATAAAAATATAGACGTGTTCGTTTATACGTATTATGTTTATGCTCTGTAAGCAATAACCTTATTATTGAGAAGCTCACATCCCTTTTTTTGAGCTCAACACACCAAAATATTTCTCTTTGAAGTTAAAAACATTGTTTTATTGCTAACTTTGCAGATTCACACCTTTCGGGAGTTGCTACTTGCGGAAAACGTGAGGACCTTTGCGAAGATGGCTCCACATGCTTTGACCATCGAAATGGGTCATATTCCTGCATGTGTCCGCTGGGCTACTCCAATCTTGGGGAGAACTGTCTCAAAAAAGGTGAATAATGGACTTTGTACAGTTTTGCTTTTAAAGAATGGGTTTGAATTATTGGCGGGTTATTCATCTATAGCGTTTTTCCTTTTGGCGGAAAGCTAAAGACTTTTCAGTACCTCAATATGTTTTTCATTGAAACGATTTTACCGTGAACTACAATGTGTGTTCTATTTTTATGTGGAATAATTTCTTCCCTACATGCGCTTCTGTATCAATGTCAGTTTTTAATTAAACGCATAAAAATATTAATATTCGCAGAATATCCGTCCCCATTTCTCCACGGCCGTTCTACCATTCGTATGGGAAAGTTAGCCGGTTACCACAAACTCAGCCTGGAGCTTGAAATCATTCCCTATATTAACTACGCCCATGGAGTAATAATATTCTCCTCCCAACATGCCAACGGATCCGGTGACTTCTTGTCGCTAGCATTGATTGATGGGTAAGTTGTGAAAGAATGCCCGTAATAACTAACGGTAGAGATTGCTCCAGCATATGGAGCTTTTCACAGAGAAAGTTTATCGCGCCAAAACTTTTCACTGCTCACTGTTGTGCATCTTTGCAAGCACCCAAATGTATACCTACCCACACGCTTCATATCCTCAACACACAAAAGGCGTTGTTTGTTAGTAAATACCTCGTGCTACATAAGGTATAAGTATGGAATGTCATTATTTCAACTGTGTCCACCAACGTAAGATAACAATTTTACGTTTCTGGTTTAGATTCTTTACTCATTCCATCTGCTAGAACGTAAAAATCCCGTTTGAACTTTTCAACCAATAGACATGAAATGTCTTGCATGTTTTCTCTCTTTTTTTATTCTTTCACAATCCGAACATGAAATAAATGAGAAAATGTCTTGGGTGTGTTTGGATTGTAGATACGTTGAATTCCGATACGATCTTGGAGATGGACCAGCTATCTTACGATCTGCGAGCCGACTTGTCTCAGGCTCTACATACCACATAATGGCAAAGCGATACAATCGAGATGGACTTCTCCGAGTTGATGGAGAAGAAGATGTGAAAGGAACTTCGCCAGGATCAATGAAGTCACTGAACTTAGACCATGGGGGTTATATGGGACACATTCCTTTGAATTCTACGAAGTAAGTCTTCGAAAATCATGTAAATGGAAAGGCGTCTTTGTTTATGTAACTTGCATTTCAAAGCGTACCACACGATGGCTCAACTAATTTTTTAGCTTAGTTGGTTCATGTGACTAAAAGGCTGTTTTCTACTGTCTTTGGAAAAACAGAATATGGGAAACTGTGGGTACCTCTGAGGGATTTGTAGGTTGCATTAACCGTCTTAAAGTGGGCCGTCGACCAATCGAGTTTGATGACAAGGATCCTTTAATTAGCACATTCCATGAGATTTCACAATGTCCCGTGGTGAGCCTGTCTCATCGCCTGACCACAACTCCTATGTACGCTCCTAAACGAGCCTGATGAGTATCAAGGGATAAAAGACAAATCCCGCAGTCATCGACACGGGATCTCGGCAATAGCGTCCTCCTCTCTTCACAACTTAACTGGGAATATGGCTGCATCCCATCATCATACCGATACAGGAGGGATTGTCAGTGAAGCCGGCCATCATGCCCATGGGAATCCCTGTCTGAAAAACCCATGTCAAAATAATGGCATTTGTTGGGTTGACCACGGCAGCTCGACGGGCTACAGATGTGTCTGTCATCCACTGGATGCAGGTAAGCGTATGCTGTTGTAAAACAACTGAAATATCACATGGAAAACAACACTTTTAATTGCCCCTAATAAATAAGCCCTCACTCACTCAAGTCAGAAAAGCAGAGAGTACAAATTGAGCAAATTGTAATCCCCAAGTTAAGCACTACCCATGGCGGTAGGAGTATCAACTTGTAATTTAATCTGTTTTTGCGTAATAGGCTTACATTGTGAAACGAAGGCGAATGTAATCCGAGAAAGTGGGGCAATGATAGACTTCCGTGGATTCTCCTACTTGGAGCTCCACAAAATAGAGAATGGAGCAAGACACGTTAACATCGAAATGTGGCTAATGATCCGCTCATCTAATGGTCTCATTCTGTATAATGGTCAAGAGATGGGCAAGGGAGATTTTGTGGCAGTCCTTGTGAGCCAGTCTCACCTTCAATTTTTATTTGACCTCGGCTCTGGAATTGGAAACATTACGTAACTACAAAATAATTATTATGTTCCTCTAGAAAACTGTGAAATGGTTCAATTATGTAAAGCTACATTATATAATCCATTTCTAGCTGGCATCAACCAATCACGCTGAACAAATGGCACTGGGTAGTCGCATCTAGGGAAGGTCGAGAAGGCCGACTTCAGATTGATGGGCATCCTCCAATGACAGCCAAATCTCCACCAACTTTATCCGAACTTAATTTAGAGCTTCCATTATACATAGGTGGTATTAGGTAAGTCACTTTATAATGGAATAAGAGGATTTAGGCTCAATTTTGAGCGCAGTGAATAGAAAATGAAACGCTTCGAGTTTTGTCTTAACGCTTCTATTGTGTTTTAAACATCCAGAAATGTCTTTATAATGCATAGCTCTTTTGTATTTCTCAACTTTTAACGATAGTCATTAATTTTCCTGATTAAATTGGATGAGCTTGAAATACGCAGAGCTTTCTACTGTAACCAATTTTTTGTGCCTTTTTTCCTACTTTGAAACTAGGGACATGAACATCGTGCACAGAGAACTTGGCATCTTGGTTCCATTTGATGGAGCCTTGCAATTTGTCAAAATCAACGGTGAGACTTACTACAGGGACATCAGTAACGCATTGGAGGAACGATTAGTGCATCGTTATGAGGGGCCGCCGTGTGGAAGTAGTGTTTCCCATCCGTGTAGTAACGGAGGGACTTGTTTTCCTCGGTAAGTGTAAAAACGAGAAAAATCATCAAAAAATGAGGTCGAGCTCAAGCAAAGCCTGACTTTTCTTTTTTCCCATCCAAGGCACAAGTTGACTTTTACTGTTTTCCCCTAAGTAGCTACTTTTTAAGCAAATTTCGTTTCAAGAATATGAGCCCTCGCTGACTTGAATGTGCAATAATGTTTTCTTTGGGTTATTACTTTGCTGAATGTCAGGCTGGAAAGTTTCATCTGTCTCTGCCCGTCTCAGTACTCTGGCAAGTCGTGTGAAAACAGTAAGTTTTTTTGCCTCTTTGATAACACTAGTCGTTACGGACCGACTAAACGAGTCGTTGACCCTTTTCCGATTTTTCATGCCGATAAAATGATATTGCAAGAAACTGAGCGGCTTTTAATGTTCTTTCCGCTACAGGAAAAGAAATTCCAGGTCCAGTCAGATTTGACGGGCAAAACTTTCTCAAATTCCCACGTAAAATCGCCAAACAGTAAGTCATTTTTTTGGTATTCCTCGTTTTAATATTTTATCACATAATTTTTCCTTCAAAGTCTGTGTGACGCTCTTTCGCTTCTTTACATTCATAAATTATCCTGCGAAGGACTAGTAAACCTCATAAAAATAAAAGACTAGAAATAGACGCTTGTAATTTCCGCCAATATCTTTCAAAATCTTTGTCTTTCTCTTTCCTCAAAATCTCTAACGCGAATCTAATCTTTTCTCTATTTTCAACGCTGCTGCCATTCCAACTTAAATCTTTCCGTATTCTAACCATTTTCTCTGGGAAAACGTGGGGGTGCTTCAGTGAGTCTTTCAACTTTTCTGAATACGACGACTTTTACAATGAGAACTTCGACTCCCACTTGGACGAACTGTTTGCTGAGTCGGGGGAGTCTGAGACTAATAGCAGTAGCAGTGCTTACGAAATCGATGTGAATGAGCCCGTCGGAGCAAGCGAGGAGGATGCTGACGATGAAGATGACGTAGACTTTGTTGATGACGATGAAGATTTTATTCCTCTTCTTGAAGACGAAGTAACGGAAAGGTTGGCTCTTCATGAAAAGATTTCGCGAAATGTTATTGCATTGTAATAACGATAATAATCATAAAAGTATGTGGTGATGGGGGTGATATTGTATTATCAGTTTTATACAGCTTTTATTTGATTTTAACTTTTTCAGAAGGCTCATTCTTGTTTTTATTACTTTCTAATCGAACCTGATTGTGTAGTAATAAAATTGGCAGAGCATCGATATTATTATTTTCATAAAGATCTATTTATCTATCTTATGTTCACAATAGTTCTTAACACGATCCTTTATTACTTTCCATTTTATTATGAAACTACGCAAGTAACCTCATGCAATTTTTAAAAATAATCCTTATTGAAGACTTCTATTGTCAGGTTTACTTAACAAAAAAAATCGGCGTGATCTAAATAAAAGTACTATTATTGCTTCCTTCAGGGTGAAAGCTCAAAGGCGAAATCGAATTGAGATTGTTTTCCGAACAATGAGTGAAGCTCCCGGCGTAATTCTCTGGACAGGAAAAAGCCCTCACGGTGACTCGCAAAGTAGAAAAGGTTATCTCGGGATATTTCTTGTTGACGGGTACCCTGAACTACGTATGGATTTGGGCTCCAGTAGAAACAGACGCCCTGTGGTAATTCGCTCCAAGGTGTGCTCTACTTACAGAATCTTTTCTTGGCTTTTTGCAGAAGGAAATGTGTTACTTGTACAATTGAAACTTAACTCTTCTTATTTATCATGACACACCAGGTCAAAGTAACAGACGGGCGATGGCATCAGCTCCTAGTAGCCCGACGAAAGAGAATGATAGTATTGCAAGTTGATAGCTCCAAACCTCATCGAGCTACGGCACCAGTTGGCAGTAACGTTTTAGTCTCGGATGGAAGATATTGGATAGGTACAAGATCCTTTAATAGCAATGTTTTTGGAAAAGATCAACCCATTTTCATGTGTCATTTTCAGCTTTTCGAGGATAAAATTAACGTAAGACTTTTTTGATCATGTTTAAGGTGGTGTAGCATCATCAATTTTGCCGGGAGAAATACCTCCAGAATTTCATCAAGGTTTTGTGGGATGTATCGATCTAGTACGGATTGAGAGACGAAGACTGCCATTGTCAAAGATTGCTGTTGCAACTGGCACACCATTTTGCGAAGACGATTATTAATGCACTACATATTGCGAACTGTTTTCATAAATTCCTGATGCTTCCAGAACTGCATATCCGGACGTTTTCGTATTCACAGAAGGTCCGATGTCATACAAAAATACAATCCAAAGACATAACCATGATACTGATAATGTTTCAGTGCAAACGAAGTATACGTCTTACTTCGTGATTAGGAGATGCAAAAATACTTCAAGTACAATTATTATATAGCGGTGTGTGTACAAAAATCCAGTTTGGTCAATAGTGCATTATGTTTTCGTATGAGTCCCGATTATGCAGTTAACTAGCGGGGTACTGCGGAAAATATTTTTCATATTCAGTATAAGATTTAAGTATTGTTTGTCATCGAAAAATCCATCTCTATAATAATGAAGTTTAAGTAGTTGGATGAGTTCTACTACAAAACAATAACTTATTGGCTCTTTTTCTGACTGAACTTGAGACGAGAAGGAAGAACACGAGACGGGAAGCATTAGTTCATATGTTTACAACAGTCTTGTTAAATGGTTAATAATGTTAAAAGTGCCACCGATTCAGGTATGGAAGCTCCAATACCTTTTTTCTCTAAGCAAGCTACTATTTGACTAAGTATGTAAAATATTTAATTATAACAAATCTAGTCTAACCTTTCTTTAAAACCAGTATCTAAGAAATTGTACTTTGTCTAAGTTTATGTAAATTTATCCAAGTTATTTTAAACTAAGAATGCTACGATGAATGTATGTATCAAAAATGTATGTATGTATGAATGTATGTATATGATGTCATATCATGGAGGATTTTTAAACATCAGATCATAAACCAGGTACTTATAAAGTAAAAAAAGCGAAATTTTGAAATGGATATGAATATAACTATTAATAAGAATTTAGTAGAAAATTTATTCTTGTAATTCTTGAGAAAGCTTTTAGGTGATTAAAGTAGAGTCGTACTAAAACTCGTGGTATGATGAGGGTTGTACAAATGATATTATTAGATTTAAAATATTAGTCGTTTACAAAAATGCTTCTCTCTTTTTTAGGACTTAACTACCTCGATCGGAAAGCTAGCATACATGGTCTGTCTGAACTATAATCTATGTAAATGTAATTTATTAAACTGTGTTTTATATATTTTGTACTTATGAGAAGATCAATTATAAAGTAATGAATGAAGCTTCACTCTCATCCTAAGTACGGGCAACATACGGAAAATTTACAATTTTATGTGTTAAAAACTTTGGCCAGTGAAGAATTTTCAGACCCTCCAAGGGATTTGACCGAAATTGTTATAGTTGTAGCGGGAGATATTGCAAAACAATAGCTTTTATGACTATTAAGCACTGGATTATTGTGTGCTACAGGTATAATATACACGTTGTTATATTCAAAAATGTGACCGAAATTGTTATAGTTGTAGCGGGAGATATTGCAAAACAATAGCTTTTATGACTATTAAGCACTGGATTATTGTGTGCTACAGGTATAATATACACGTTGTTATATTCAAAACGTTTTGTAATTCTCACCAGTACCGAACCCAATGTATATATAGCATGGCCATTGTAACCTGCTAATAGCAAATATCTCACAGTAATTCCTATTCAAAAACTGTCAATATTGACTTATCTGGAACGAATAGGAAGCGTAAACGACAAATAAAATTATGCAATCATTAATATAACGATTGAAAATAAATTATTTAGCAATGTGAGTATGTTCTTTGCGAGCTTGATTTATTATAGCAAAGGTAATCCTATCCTAATCGATTTGACGGAAAAAACATGGAGCATCTCAAAAGTAAACACGTAAGTGCATACTTCTAGGAGCTTTAGGTTATACAGATTTTGTCAAAGCGCGTTTGAATAAAAATAAGAATAATATGCGATTCAAAATGGTACCATGATGAATTTAAAGCTTTCTAAACGTCAAATAACATAGTTTTTCATATGGAAACTGATAACGACAAAAAACGGCTCAAGCTGCCCTAAAAATTGATAAGAAATCAGGAAATTTAACCAGCCCAGTCTGTCCATCTGCGAATTTCAGGTGCCAACGGTGCTAAACTTGCAGCTTTCGGCATGATACGTTGGATTGTTCTAATCGTCTTCGCTTGCGTGTTACAGATAGGCAAAAGGTACAATGTGCGACAAAAATGAATTTAACTGTAGCGATCTTGGTAGCGAGCCGCAGCTTTGGTGCAATATTTGCTCACAATATTGTCCCAGTTTTCATACGGAGTATGTCAACTATCACCAATCCATACCACAGCCTCATTTGAAAACTACCATTTGCCAACATTCCGAGCGTATTAACGGACTACCTGTAGAATTAGCTGTCAGAGCCGGACCATTCAGCTTGGTTTATCCAAAAAAACATGTCCTCAACAGGCAGCACAAAACTCGAACCAAAACTCCACAGCAGGTGCCCCTGTATAAACCCCAAGATCCTAATGCTGCCATTTTAGACAATGCAATAAGTGGCTCTCGATGGGACTCTCGGTTCTGCTTGAAAAGAATTTATTACCTATTGGTCAGAGACGTGACACATTCAAAGTTGGGAGAACGTGTTTGGGCCCTATGGTCCGTATATGAAAAGAATGGCAAAGATGTGTTCAAATTCGAAAATTCGGATATTGTCGCAAATATAATCTTGGTACTATCGACAAATTTTATTACCCTCAAGTATGCGAAGCCCCTCTTCGACAAAGTCATGCAAAGGCTTCAACGAGGACTTTATGTGGCGTCGACTATGAAAAACACATTGGAAGTTAACAAACTAGCTTACTTTTTCACGGTTTTAGGTTATACTAAGCAATGCCTATACGCGAAACTATTCTTTGATAGCATTCATACAAACATTATTTTTACATCTCTTATGCAGGTATAGCTATTGTAGAGGGTCATCCGATAGTACAATCCTCAATTTCAAGTATTCTAGGGATTTGGCTGGAGATGGTTACAGAACACAAACTGCGGACCCTTCAACAATCGAAGTGCTGTAGCCCAAGTGCTGCGAAATCAGCCCAGGAGGCGTACCGATTCAAACGTCGTCTCATGAAGCCGTCAACCTTGGTCGCCGCAAGGGTTCCGGACGATGTACTGATTGCAGCGTTGGAAAAAAGTTTGTTGGCTCGAACAATATGTGAATACTTTATTGATGGGGCGCACACCGAAGGTTATATTTCGATTTTGATGCTCCTAAAAACATGTTGTGATGTTTCATCTGCGATTAGTAAGATTAGATTTTTTAATGTTCAAATCGGAGATCTCCTTTCATAACATGTGAAAACATCATCGATTCTTAAGGGACACGTTTACTTGGTTTACCCACATTGGAAGCGGTGTTGTTGAAGGTTTCGCTTGATGACAAACAAAGCAAAATCTTAGTGGCCACTTGTGAGTTTGTCCATTCGTATTTCGGCATCAACACAATGTCGCAGCCATACAGGACTGATGTATGTCAAGATATCAAACAGGGCGTTAACAATCAAACACCTGGGGCAATGCTAGAAAAGGACTCGTTCCAGTAATATCTTATAGCCAGTTAAATGCTAAAACCTACTTTTGACGCAAGTCGTTTAAAATCAATCGCACATTTTTCTAGGGTCCTGCTGTCAAGATTTGCCGAAGAACTGGCTTCTTGTTCCTCAAATTCAACTTTAAACATCCGGAACGACATTGCATTCGTAATATGCGTAATAGGAGAAAAAGTTCCATCCTGTGGACAGTACTTTGAAGGATTTGGAATGTGTACGTGAACTAATACTGAGTTTGGTATTAGCTTTCCTTCAAGGGGCCCCGATGTATCTATAATATTTTGATACGATGTCTATCAAAATATAATTTAAACCCGTTCTCATTATTTTCCAGTAATTGCGTCTATCGTGAGCGGAGCTACTTTAGGAATGAAGGGAATTCCCATGTCGTACATAATCGACACGACGCCCGAAGACTTGGAGCTTTTGCAATATTTAATATTCATGTTAAAATGCATTGTGGAAGCCGACTGTGGAGAACGGGTATTTTCACCGAGCTTCTCGTTCGCTATCCTCATATTCATATTCAGTTCACACTCAAGAGTACTGCCTAATTTGATTAGATAATTGAAGAGTACAGCACTACAGCAGCTTTGACTCGTTTAATCTTTGGCCCTTGTCGCCTCACTACAACTCCAAGTGGATGTAACATGATAATTAACGGGGAAGGTGAGAAATGCAACGATTTGGAGAACACTGCATGGGCTACTCTTTTGGCAATTGCACAACAGTGTCCATTGTCTTTGCTTACTCTGCATGGTGCCCCGACGTAAGTACATTACACCATGATTTTAAAACGTACGATGTGTCTTTAACGCTCTTACTTCTCACATTCATAATTGCTTAAGCTCTACCTGACACTTTGTACACACTCGCGTCCCACACATTGACGAGATTATTACTTTCATTTCTTTATAAAAATGAAATCCTTGAAATCGAAATGATGAGACTTCCTTATTGTTATTTATTTCGTTTTTATTCTTTGATGAATTGTAATTTCATCTTATTGTGTGCATTTAAGTCCTGTATTGTTTCAAATTTTGTCATTTCTCGAGAATCACTTGAATTCTTACTTCCTATTTTCTTTATTTTGAACCAACAGACTCATGGTATACCTACAGGCATTTGGACAGCTTGGAGTTGGGGATGAAAACATTTTAGTCATGTGCATGCACACAATAAGAACCATGCTTACCACCCCGGAGGAAGACTCATGTCTTTCTGATGAAGTCATGAACTACTTTATTCGACGAAATGGAATGGCTATATTCGTAGGTTAGTTTGGCACTAACGCTTATTTAAAAATTTACAATTTTGCTTTCATTCGCACTTCAAGTTGCAACCGTGGTCGTTTATTTAACACCTAATCAACATATTTTACTATTGCAATGTATTCTATAACTTGAGTGTCAATTCAAAATAGACTCTATGACTTTCAGCCGATAATGAATTGCACCTACTTAAGTTTCCTAATTATTGAGTATGTTATTTTTTTCAATCTATTGGTAAGAAATACTGGTATAAATGGCATTCAAGTCACAAATATTTAAATGTTTTAGATATGTGTGCTTTATGTAGAGGAATAAGAGAGTATTGAAACCTATAGGCACATGTTATGTCAACATTCATGAGTAAAAAACTACTTTAACTTATCTTTTATAGTCCTTAAAGGGTTAAGATGAGCATAAATTATGTGAAAGGGCGAATATGTTACATCATTATGGAATAAGTTGAACTCAGCGTCAGCACCCAACACTAAAACAAGAATATTCACAGGTACCTATTATGTATAGATCTAGGTTCTACCAAAATGTTATTTTTATTTTTGCAGAGGTCCTTCGAAAACTTGTGGACGGCGAATTTAATATTCTTCGGGATTCTCTAGTGTCGAATACTTTTCACAGTTGCGCAGCATTGGCTTCTTTGGAGTATAACCAAAAGGAGCAATTCTTTGCCCTAGGTGGTGTATCCCTTTTGACAAAAATGCTGAGCTGTCTGATTAGCGATTCCATGGGCAGAAGACAATTGAGTCCTTTGTAAGACCTTTAACATGTGACAATTGCCCGTCAGCAAACATACGACGTGCCGATGTGTAGTTATAATTGATTGCTGGGTTTCATGATGCGACCTTTTTTCCGTACTTTTGTTACGAAGGTGTCAAATGGCGGTAGTAGAGTGTTTGAATTGTTGTCTTGCATATTTTCCGAAAGCATTGGAGGAATTCATAGCAATGGAAGGCATTTTTAAGCTAGTAGACTTGCTAGAGGTAATTACATAGTTATTATTCGTTCATCTGTTAATGTATCTGCCATGAATGACACAGTTTATTCACTAGACTTCTGCTGGACCGGCAACACCCCTGCACCTAGTCAACTGTTTACTCCAACTTGTAGAATATCCCCGGGCGATGGATCAAATGCTTCTCTGGCATCCCACATCGAGACCAGAAATAAACCGCATAGTGTTTGGAGACCAAGAGCTTGCCAAATCATTCGTGGTAGGAGAAGGTGGTGTGCACGGGGATAATTTGCAGGAAGTAAGTCCGAGTCCAGGGCAAACACTTTTCTCCTTGCTGTGTTCCGTATGGAAGGACGAGGAGGAAAGATTTGAAGTATTGAGAGACCCTGAGGGATGTATTGCTTGTAAGTGTACGATTTCTTTTTTAAATGCATATTTTCATAAGCAATTCATTATGTCATCGTTATGAGGCACTGCTACAGGTATGTAACTGCATGCAAAAATTTGTATGGTATAAAGCAAGCGTATTGAATGGAGGCAAGGTTCATTTTCCTCATGTCTTATATTGCTCGGATTTTGCGCATAAAAATACGGGGCAAAACCTCATCAGTAGGTTTTGGATTTTTCCTCTGTTTATAAATAATTACGGTTTCAATTCAATTTATAAAAATAATCGCTCATTGAGCTTTTTCTCAAGCACATTTCTTTAAAGTCTTTTCTGACAATTTTAAAGGTGCAATTGCCATAAAGATTTACTTCTTGACAGGAGCTCCATATTGGGGTTGAGGTTGACTAAATTGTTGCTGGGGTAGTCCGTACTGTTGCTGAGGTGGATGCTGTCCTCCCAAGTTAGCTTGAGGGATGCCGTATTGTTGCTGAGGGGGTGCCCCGCCAAAGTTTGCTTGGGGCTTTGAATATTGTTGATGTGGCTGACTTGGAGGGGCAGGTCCTCCAAAGCTCGGTTGTCCGTATTGTTGTTGAGGTGGGCTTTGCTGGGATGGCCCTCCGAAGCTCGGCTGGGGTTGCCCATATTGTTGTTGGGGTGGACTTTGAGGCACCGGTCCCCCGAAACCAGGTTGCGGTGGTTGACTTCCAAAGTTAGGTTTTTGCCCAAACCCGTGTGGGCCTTGCAGTTGAGAGGGCTGTTGTCCGAATCCTTGTGGACCTTGTGGTTGGGAGGGTTGCTGTCCAATACTTCCGGGAGCTTCTGGAGCTCCATATTGACCATTTTGGCGCTGACCGCCTTTGTAACGAATGAAATATACCTACAATCATAAAAGAGTAGTTAGGACGTTTCGGTGCAAAGTCAAAAAACGTACAGCGAGAAAATGAATTATAGTACCTCTGGTTTGCTTGGCTTAGTTGGTTTAGGGGTAGCAATGCTAAGACCGCCTGGACCCAACTCTGGTTTTTGAAGCAAAACGTACACAAGGGTCTTCTGTTCTGGCGGTGGGGGAAGTTGAATTTCGTCATCCCCACCGGCAGATGGGCTAGGAGCCTTTATGAACAGGATTTTATAGTGTTTTTCAGGTTGGGGAGCAGGGCGACGTTCTCTTTGCTGTTTAGGCTCTTTCGGTTCCTCCGGGGCAACATGAACATATATGTGCTTATGAATCTTTCCACCCTCCTCTTGCTTTTCTGGTTGTCCATACTGTTGTTCAGGTTCTTGGCTTGGCTGCCCATAAAACGGTTGAGGCTCCCTATTCAAAGGCCCGGGTTGGCTTGTGCGTTGGGGTTGTTGTTGACCAATTCCCCCATGACTGTTTTGAGGTTGCCCAAATGGTAGTGGAGCACTTCTCCCAAGAGATGGTCCTGTTCCTGGCAAACCGTATTGCTGCTCAGGTTGACTGCCTTGATTAAATGGTGGTTGTGCTCCTGTTGGCACCCCATATTCTTGCTGGCCACCCTGGTTGAAAACTGGTTGAGCTCCAGATGGTGCGCCATATTGGGGTTGCGCTCCCCTACCGCTGCTCCCTTGGCGAAAAGGCTGCTGTTGAGGTGCACCATATGCCCCACCATTCGGTACAGGAGGCTCAGCAACAGTGATGGCCACACAAAGTGGTATTATCTGTAAACATTTCAAAACAAACGTAAGCTTCCCGATGACAGAAAATTGTCCAACTTCCAATTTGTACACTACCAAAAGGGATCTCATCCTGGTCCACTTCATCCAGACTCCGCGAGAACTAGACACTATCACTTCAACTCGAACTAATAAAGCTTGCAACTACAAACTGCTATGTTCAACGTTGAAATTTCGTTGCGATATGCCCAAACCGTTTCTGATCACAATTTTGCCTACGTGCAGAAGAGCGATTTCTAAGCTCCACTGTGTTCCATTCTTGACCAAGTCTTGGTGAGAACTTGTTACTTTTCTCGTGCGAACGACTCGTTTTTAAAGGGCCGATTTTTTCTACATTACCTTCAAAATAACAAACGAAAGCAAAAGTAACAATAAATACCTAGGCTCAAGATGTAACTTTGCTTTAGCACCCACGTATCCATTTCGTCTAGCAACTTATCGTACTGCTCGTCTGAAGAAAGCCTTTTTGATATGACTGATCGTCATATTCATCTGTTTAGACGCGAACCTTTCTGTCAACGATCATCACTCATCAACATCAGTCATCAAGTACTACTTTAACTGTATTCATCTTCGTGGCAAAAAAGTGACATATCGCAATATATTTACCTAGTGGTTATGATGTACTTATTTTTTTGAAACTCTGTTTGACAGTTTATGTGTGTAGTAGAAATGCATATGAAATATGTTAGAACGGTTGTGCCAAGCATGCCAAAAAACGCAGATAGTAGATGCATCTCTAAGTAGGTTTTAGCCTTTTAGCTGGTTCTTTATCGCTTTCGAATGCATCAATACATGATTACATCAATAAAGTTATTACATAAAGAACTGACAGCCTCACCTAGACGTTCATAATTTTATGATGTATGTAGTTAAATATTTCGGACCGGAGAGATTTGGGTACAAATAATGAATTCTGGGCAGACTCATCTTTTCCTAGAATCTTAAGTGAGCCTCCATGAGATCCCCAATCAGTGCTATTGATTCTCGCAATTCAACTGCATTTGTGCATTTCAAATCAAAGGTAATGTACTTGGCTCAGTTTTTGGGTTTGAATGCAAGTTTGCATTGCTACTGAATAGTGAATACCTGATTTATCTATTCATTCGAACATGTGTCTGTTGAATAAAGGTATCTACAAGCTAGAGGCTCTTCGACTGATTGTGGTCTATTGTGCTAAAAACAGAAAACATTGTAATTCAAATTTTTAATTCATTGAAAATGCAAATTCATTTCGCTTTTCATATCTGGCCGTTCGCTTGCGTACACATGGACGCTGCAATACCTCCACGCAAAATATGAAGTGACTCAGATGTTGACAGTTGACGGTGATGATGCAGTAGCGTTTCATGTCATCAATTTGTAGCCGAATATGTAGTAATAATAATTAAATGATCAATTGGTCACCAAACTTGGCTCCACTTTTGTAACAGTAAAAAGGAGAAATTGTGACAAGCCAGGTAAGTACAAACTTAGCACAGTCAACTCAGTTAAGTCATGCACTTTCTGTTATTTTTGGTTTTAAGCAAAATACAGATCCTTGAAGATGATTTAGCAATTATTGAAGCCATTTTAGCTAGCATATCATACCAGTATGTTTAAAATTCCCTTGTTTTAGTCGTAAACTCGGCCGTAAATGAGTGATAAGAGGTAGTGGTTGTTTCTCAATACTAATACCACATTTAAGCCCCTATAACACTTGTCATTATGGAAGTAAGTTCAAAAGAAAATGAAGAGATTGACCATTTCATTGATGAGCTTGGAAATAACTACTAGGTAGCCACTGTATAACTAAGTCAATTTCGTTAGTCACCAACAACATTTTTGCGTAAGCTCCTTATCTTGAACTAATTAATGACCATAATTAAAACAGACAAATTAAGCTGCGTGTGCCTATGCTCATTCATAGGCACTTAACTTCAAGTAGTCGCACTCTTGCTACTGTTTTCCTTTTGAATGTTTGTCGGTTTAACCTACTTCCATCCTCGAAAGTGCTTACTTTTCTGGCTATTACCTCATCTGAAATATGAACATTTATCAGCACTAATGACAAAAATTCTATAGTGCACAAGATAATTTTCCATTGTATATGAGACGAGCTTTCTGACGCCATACAAAAATGGAATCAGTTGAATTCGAAAACGCGATGCTACAACTCTATGAACACGTTTATATAACGATAAAATACCCATTGGTCCGTATAATATATTGTCATCTATATGATGATCTCCCATTATTCTCGCCGTCACATATATAAATATTTTTGTCGTGAGTTTTCATTTTCATGCAGCTCGAATGCTGTTGGACCATTCCCGTATTATTTGGATAATTTTTCACTCTTAAGTCATTCTGCTCGGATCGTCTTTCACGAAAAAAAAAACCTTTTGCATCTATGACGGATTGACAAGCTAACGTCCAGTCTTTTCTTCTCGCCTACAACGGCGTCTTCGCAAAAAAATGGAGTCACATAGAAAGGCTGTAGAACATCCGATTGTTAACTGAAGTAAATAAAACCACAATATGCGCTTTTGTTTCTTCACAAATGCGATTGGCTTGAGGTTTGCTTGTATTAGTGACGATGACGCGACAGTGAAATTTTATAGACTAGTGTTATATGACGAATGATAAATATCCAATCTTGATGAAAACATTGAGTAACATATTTTAAGATAATATGTTACTTACATTCTCACATCGCCCATATAATTTGGCACTGCTCATGATGATGCTACTACCTATAATACTTTTTAAAGATTAAATCTTGGTCAGTTATTCGTACATCTTTAAAAATGTAATAGTATTGATAGCGCAAATGTAACCTAGCCTGGTGCATACACATGTACGCACCATTTAATAGTAGTTAAAGATGATCACAATAAGGGCGAACATGAAATACGTACTTGTAATTTGGCTGCGTATGGAAAGCTATTTTTCGTTGAATAGATTTGTGAGAAAACACGTGCACTATAAATGTCAAATCATTTGAAAGCAGCGTACCTATTCGAATTTGATAGACCACGCAATCATTTTTTTCCGTCAAACTATCATTTTGGCTTTCCATGTACAAAAATCCTTTACTTTCGTACTAATAATTAAAAGTACTCGGTCAAAAGAACCTTACGCGACACATATTGGAGGAAAGATATCGTTCCAAAATCTAGCAGATGATGGTTACGTCAAAGCATGACATGTTTACAATCAAACACGTTCAATTGATCCGTATGTCACAATTCTTGAATGACAAGGTATTATCTATCATAAAATTGAACTTTTATAGGAATTATTTCTAAATTGAATAGTCTTCACCCTTAATTAGCCCAGCGTATGCGAGTAAGGACTCTTTTCAGAATTTTTAACTATTGATTCCAAGCTGTCTGCTGTCTTGTATATTTTCTGTAGTGACAAACCCTACATTTTATAGGATTAGTCATGTGAGAAAACTACAAATACTTTTAATCACGATAAAACTGTAATCTAAATCTTAAAAAATGTATATACTATGCCAGATATTCTATTATATCCGTCAGAGAAAGAACGAAGACAAGTAAAAAAATATTATAATGCTCCACGAAATGTTTGCCATAAATCAAAAACCACAATGGCCAACTGACATGAATTACATAACTCCTTTGGAGCTTTGATTGAGATGATATGATACGGTGATTATTACTTTTTTTCTATAAGTAGTGAAGATGGTCGCGACGAGAATTAGAAGGCTACTGTATCATCAGTGTATTCGATTTATTATCTTTGTAGATGTGAAATGGGTCAAAGTATCCATAAAATGAAACAATTTACCAACGGAAGGAATGACTACTATTTGTCGTTAGTACAAGTGAAATGCGTAAAGTTTTCATAGCTTTATTATTGCACTAACCTTTTTTTTATGAAGCTTTTGCATGAAAACAAAGAAACCATGTTGGACAAAAAGAAACAAAACATTTCCAAATTTTGTAAAGCTTTTAGTTAATTTTTTTTTTCCGGGAGAAATGGGAAAACCTTCTGATCTTTGGTAAAATTTTTATTTTAAAAACTAACCGAACATTCTTCAGTACTCAACTCCCGAGTGACGTCTTGTATTGGTAGATAACAAGACGAAAAGCGTGTGTGGTGTTCTATGCAATATGCGTACAGAACAAAGAACAGTGAAGACTGTATTACATTGTCCTGCTGTTGCTGATTGTTTGCGTGACATTCGATTGTTGGTCTTGTCCATTCGCTCAAAAAATATTGAGAATTAAGATAGATGATGCATCAATATTACCAGGCTGAAGTTATAGCGAGAAGCCTATTATAGTCACCTTCAGTCTGACTTTGTTCCTTGTTATTTGTCAATCAAATCAATTTTCGAGAACCCCATACGTACGTGTGATAGATCGAGATCATAATCTGGGATCTACATGGGATTATTCACCTTATACTGAATTCATACGTGGATCCTAGTGTGTGTGCTAGTTTACCTGGTAAACAATGTCGAAACATATAGAGATTACTCAATAATTCAGTTAATGACTAATGACATAATATCAAAAGCAGCCTAAGTATTTCATACTCTCCCTTCAGAATCCGTCAACTTTTGATTTTAGATAGGTGAAGAGCAATAAAAATTTATCCCGAGAACGTCGTTTTCATATTGATAGTTTCTTGAAAGGAAAAATAGCAAAACTTTGCCACTTAAAAAACAATTTAATTTATCCTTCAGTCCACTCAATAGCACTCTCATTGTGAACGACCTACCAAATTAAAATTTTCATCGACAGCCAAAATTCATCCATTCTAGTTGTGCAAACACCTAAATTGGTCATGTTTTCATTATTGACAGGACGTTAACGAGGTAGCATAAGTTTTAATAGGAAAGAAAGGTCAAAAGGCACCTATTCGCCTGTCCGTTTTCATACTGCGGGAACAACAACTGCACAACAATCAACCTTCCGTCCCGTCAATCTTATATCCGTTTCTGTTTCGTTTGTGAATGCTAAAGCCATTTTAATTGAAATTGCATAATCTGATTTTGATCGTGACAAGTTTACCATTCACAAAAATCCAAACTCAACAACAATTGCAATAAAAGCCTTTTTCTTTTCTATCCAAAATCCGAGTACAGCGATCATACATCCGCTAATGAGCAAATTCGGACGCGATTACATCACAGACCCAGAAGAGTGCCAGATTCAAGATGCTCCGTGCAAGTCATGTCTCGACTTGACCTTATCAATCCGGCCGAAGATATTCCTTCTTGTCAAACGAATCGTGGAACATACAAGAACAGAGGCTTTGCTTTTTGATGGATTGAGTCTTGAAAATCAAGTACTAAATCTTTTCTTTTACAAAACATTCTACAAATACCTAAACAAATCTCAAACATCACAATCTTGGTTAGGTTTTGATTCATGCTATAATAAACTTTGTGGATATCAAGAAGTCGGAAATATTTTTGGAGATCTACCAAGAATTGGAGTGCCGACAAATGGCTATTCCAACCGATGTATTGGAAAATGTTGTCAAAATGGCTGGACTTGTCCGAAACACGTTAGCAACTGTTTTAGAAACTCAACGGTTTTTAATACGACGAATCAACGAAAAAGTAAGGACTTTGTGGTAAAAGTGTAAACGTATTCCTTAACAAACGCATCATTGTGAGTTTCACTGTCTTCTCATTAGGCGGAAATGCATGAAACTGAATTCTACACATTATTGAAACAATGCAATTTGCAAGATCATCTTCTCGCCGCAACGGAAGTACAGTTCCTAGCGAGGACTACCAACTACAGATTCCTCGTAGAGAAGCGGCTTTGGCAGAAGAGTGAGCTCCAAGGGATGTTACAAGATTTGGACTGTGATTTTACGAAAAATACCAGAGTTCATCGCACATCGGACGGAAACTTAAATATCACGGTAATCATAATTAATTCTAGACTATTTCTTCTCCTATACGAAAGTCAGCGAAAAAGGGGCAGTTGTTTGTTAAAATATAGTTTCTGTGACAGGCATGGCCATGCCAGGTTAGATCGTTGATTTCAGAGCCACCAGTAGGCCCTGGGGATATGGGGCTTGCCAATTATGATGACAACGAGGAGATGAGTTTCCTCTCAACCGAGTCTGAGTCGAAAGACCTCGTCAGTTCAGACGTAACGGATCAGGATGAAATGGACTCCGTAAAATCATCTCAGATCGGATTTCTGTCAAAAGTTATATTGAAACCTTCAACGACTCATGTAGTCGCCAGTTCCCATGCAACTGAAAACGTGACCCCTGAGCCTTTCGAAGGCGGCTACTATAAAGTTTCCCCGCTTCGATTGCGCGAGGCATTGGCGAAAGTGTTGGCCCAGCAGAGAAAACATGAAAATTGGATGCAACTCGCACAAGACGATGAAGAAAACTTTTGGAAAATCAGGTCAAAATGGAGGAGGGATTGGTATCCAATTTAGGAGCACAGAACGCGTAATTACTGGCCCTAAAATATTTTTGGATACAAAAGCCGTTCTGTGCAAAAGCCATGTAGACCAAATCAATTAGGATTACCGTGAAATCATTACTAATCATGAAATAAGTACGCATAAGTAAATTGACATAATATTCTTAATGCAAGTAAATGTGGAAACTAACCCGTCATTCCTATCACCCTCATCATAATTTAATATCGATTCGTCCTTGGTGAATCCACCCAATCCACTAACTCCCCAAAGCAGGTTAACAACCGTCCTTCTTACTCACCACCACCACTCAACGTACAGCGTATGTGCATCAATTTCATTTGTTACGCAAAACCTCCGGATGCGTCTCGTTCTCGCTGTCAAGTGAAAGTTGTCGTGGGAGACCCCGTCCTCTTTCTCGTCTGTATTGCATCCAGCCTAAAAAAACCTTGCAAGTAACCTAACCACGCATCGTATCACCCTCAGAAAAAATCATAAAACAACAAAACTCACTGTTAGCTAATCCTTTCATGATAAAAGTGAAATCATACAACTAATATTATCAACTCTCAAACACGTTGCTACTCCGTTACTACTCCGAAGCCATACACCAAACAGTTTCGTCATGTTCCATTGCAAGTTCCCAACCTAAACCAGAATGCCTTGAGCTGCTGGCGGCTTTTATGATATGTCAGCATTTTTTTTCTTGTTTGTTCTCGAAAGATGTGCGGACTCGTGGGAACTTTTACTACTTGTACGGAAATCCCTACATAAAAAACGAACTTTATGCAAAAAGGATGTAAAATTTGAACAATTTTTTTAAACAAAAAAAATGGTAACATCCGGAGGTAACAAAGCATCGCATTGCCACATTTTTCCATTCACATTGGATTGCACTGTTGGTATTTTTTTAAACTCACGTCGTTTTGTTTGTACTGGATAGATGTACTCCCACTCCAGGCCATAGTTAGTTTTTTTTTCTTGGCTGGAGATTCTCCAGTTGAGAGTAGGCATTGCATGTAAAAAAAACTACACTGCGTATTGGCAAGTCAACAAGAGATAATTTTTGGCTTTGGCCTAACAGTTTTATTCTGGAAACATTGAGCAAGAGAGTTGAAGTTGTTTGGATTAGAGAGAGACACGTACAGTAGTTTCTGGTACACGCGGGGGTATCAATGTAAACGCATGTGGTGGTTTCGAGCTGAAAAAAACGGAAGGTATTTTATTGCATGGTTGGGATGCCGTCTATTATGATTTTCTGAACTGAGAGTCTAGTCGCACACCTATCCACACATCCAATCCGGGCAGTTGAGGAAGCGTGTATTTAATGGGGATTTCGTTCTGAAAGAAAGGTAAGAGACGAGTTTTCGATGGTTTTTTTAGTGGGAGAACTCGCTGGATAAAAATTTACATCAGGAAAGGAGATAGATTGGAAGTTTGTCAAGTTAATTTTTATGATTCATTGGGTTGTAAATTCAAGGTTTCAAGTAAAAGTTCAAGAGTGGAAATTGGGAGGGAAGTTGCGTCGTTTCGGGTAAGTTTTTCTAGAAGATTCAGAGCTGAAGTGGATTCATTTTTGCTGAAATCGGACATATAGTAATTTGAATGAATGGGTTTCTTGGTTTGGCAGATATTGTAACCTGTTTTCATCGATAAGCGGTCCGGTTTTAGGAGGAGTCGGTGTTACGTCAGGTTAATTTTTGGTGAGGGTTGCAAGGTAAGAGAAGTTTGGCTAGTATTATTTATAACGACGTTTTATGCGCCTGTTTGGGCTTGTGCGATTTGATAATTATTCTTCGGCTCATTCTTGATTTCAGGGTCCACGTCGTGTCTTAACATTGACACAGTCTAGTTGCTTGTAGTCGCAATAAGTATCACCAATTTAAGTTCAATATGACTTTGTAAGTTGAAGTTGCAAATAATTAAACTTCTGTTTGAAAAGTACCCATCTTAAACTTTATGTTTGTGGTGTTAATTTCCGATTTGTGAAGGTTAACACCCGCTGTCATGTGGGCGCAAAGGAAGCCCGGACTTTTCGTAACGATATGTCTAGAAGATTGTTCTAATCCTGCAATAGAAATGACAGCTGATAAAGTTCACTTTAAAGGCACTGGTGGCCCAGACAAAAAGGAGTATGAATTGAATTTAGACTTGTATGAACCCATCGATCCTGAAAAATCTTCCCACCAGAACAAAGGGAGAGTAATTGAACTTGAACTTAAGAAAGCTACAGAATCTTTCTGGCCGCGTTTAACGAAAAGTAGTGACAAGAAGCACTGGCTCAAGGTTGACTTCAGTAGATGGAAGGACGAAGATGATAGCGAAGATGAAGAAGAGGGTCCAGGAGCCGGTCCTGGAGGTGCAGGTGGTACTGACTTCGAGGAGGTAACTGTCTTATATGTTGTCTTCTGGCTTCATTCTTAGTGAAAAGTGCAGAAAACCTCTAATCATGGATATACCGTTTATTCTAGATGATGCGTCAAATGGGTGGTTTAAGTGGAGGTGGCCTTGGCGGCATGGGCGGTATGGGTGGAATGGGAGGCATGGCTGGCATGCCAGGAATGGCAGGACTAGGAGGTGAGGGAAAACCATCGTTGGATGATTTGGATAAGGAGACTGATTCCGATGATGATGACGAACTTCCAGACTTGGAGTAGCTATCAAACTAGAAAGGCCTTTTTTACATTATTCGCTACATCTATCGTAAACCGGTGTCCTATCCTTGTGAGTATGTAGCCTAGAATATATCCTGTCTTGCTTTACGTTATCAATAAATCGTTTATCTTCTGTGGGCGCTATCGGAAAAGGAGTCACATAAAGGCAGGTGAACGTTGTTTTCCATCACATCAGGACTTTTACATTCTTACGTTATGAATTACGTGTTTTGTTAATTAATATTGTAGCTATTCATTATGCCAATTTGTTACTACTTCCTCTTCAGTTGTCACCTGTTAATTAACTGGAAACAGATTATTTCTTAATCATTATGAACCAAGTTCAAATTGATAGTTATAGAGTGAACATCGTATGTAAAGAGAAATACGAACTACTTATTGTACTCAATAAAAATTCGTCTGATGTGTTAATTTACAAACGAGTGAATGTCTATGCACCTTTGTAACCAATAAAAGTCCTCATTTTACAGATGACATTGAGGGTTCCGGAGTATTATTCATTAAAGAAAGCATCTCATTTCCTAGTTGGAAAATACTATTTCAAAATACAGCGAATGAAAATGGACGGATTCGGGGATTTCCTTCCACTAACGAGGGGGCTGTTCAGGTACCTTATTCATGTCTTACCTCTTGCGCTAGTGTGCGTAGAATGTAAAATGAAATCTGCAAAAACAGTTTTCCATGAACTGTTGCCGAGATGAAAAAGAGCACAAGCAAAGTACCTCATGTAACGGTCGTAACTTTATTCATATAGCTTCTTTCACGACGCCATCACACGGCACACTATTTCAATAAATCTTTTGATAGTATTTGTAGGCAGGATTTCAGTCAGTTCCATCGTCAAAGTCGCGTTTTCCAGAGTTTGGTGCCGGAACATTAAAGCCCAAATTTCTTGCGTCCACTTTTTGCATTTTACCCTTTTTTCCTTTCTTGCCCTTGGCCTGTATATTCATTGAGAACAAGCAGTTAGCAATTGAATATATTTTAGGGGGACCTTCATTACGAGACATTTTTGCCTACCTTAACTTCTTGAAAGTCATTTTGGTTAGGATTTACAGCGCTCGCTGGACGACATAAGTTATCTTCAAACCCCTCTCCATCATCTTTTCCCCTTCTTGCATTTTTCCATTTGGAACGTCGCTCGAGAAACTCCCGAGCAAATTCCTTTGCCTCCCTTCCATCGCCCAAATAAGACTTCACGTAGTCACTAACCTCGAACGGAGACTCCACTTCCTTGAGGAAACCTACGAAAGTAGGTATATCTACGTTTCCTCCCATCGCTTGGAGAGACTCAAAGCACCATTTTGTAAACTCATCTTGGTTTCCACACTGTTTGTAACTGGACACAGAATGCTGTTCCTTCGAAGAAAGCTGGAAAAGTTGCATAAATTGGTCTTCTGATGATTCTTTGGTCCGCTTCCCATGCGAGGTCGGTTGGCCCTTACTATTGCCTATTTGGTTTTGACTTTGTTGTGTTTTCGGAACTGAAGACTGATTTTGGAAAGTATGTTTAGAGCTTTGTCCCTGGGGAGGTTCATCCCATACGCCTCCTGTAATGCAAACAGAGTTTAAAAACCTTATGCACAAGTCTTACGTATTTCATATGTTAAACCTAACGACTACGGTATACAATAAGCTACTACATGCTTGCTATTTTTGAATGAATAAGCTCATAGCTTAACAGAGGAAGTCAAGTGTTTTACCATTAGTTTTGGTGGAAGGAGGGGCATTTAAAGACGCACGATTAGCCCATGTCAGGTTGGCACTCCAGGCTTGTTGTTGTTGAGTATGATGTTGAATCATGGCGCGTTGCTCGCGTTCCTTCTCCTTTTGCTAGAAGAGTATATAATGAAATGTCAAGAACAGCTTTAATGAGAGAGAGAGTTCATAAAAATGTACAATACCTTTGCTAGCTTGGCTTGTTCTTCAGCTTGAATTTCAGTGAGAGACTTGATGGCAACCTTTGCCTGAGGTGCAGCTCCTTGAGCCCATTTTAAATTCATGCCACTTTTCCCTTGTTGCTGCTGTTGTTGTTGGCGAATCTGCTCCTGTTGCATTTGCTTTTTCATCATTTGCTGACGCATATGTTCCTCCTGCTCCTGCTTTAGCGCCTCTTCCTGTTGGATTTCTAAAAGGGTTCTTGGTTTGGAACCTCCTGAGCCGGGCGATGCAGCTGCATTCCACGAGAACCTTTGCTGTTCTTGTAGCTTGGCTTGCTCTTGTCTTTCTCTTTCTCGTTGTTGCTCTTCTAATCGCAGTTTTTGTTCCCGTTCTCTTTCTCTTTGCTGCTGTTGCTCTTGAAGCTCCCTTTGTTGCTGTTCTTGCTGACGCCTCTGTTCTTCAAGCCTCTGCTTCTCCAGAAGCTGCTGTTGTTGTCGTTGCTGCTCCATCTGACGTTGTTGTTCGAGTTGGCGTTGCTCAAGCTGACGCTGGTGTTCCAGCTGTCTTTGCTGTTCCATCTGATGTTCTAACTGGCGTTGCTGCTCTAATTCTAGTCTTTGTTGTTCCAAACGTTGTTGCTCCAGAATTCTTTGCTGTTCTAACTGTCTTTGCTGCTGAAGGAGGATCTCTTTTTGTCGAGCTATCTCCTTTTGACGCGCCCGTTCAGCTTCCTGTCTCTGCTTCAGAAGCTCTTCCTACAAGTAAAATTTACCTATTATTCCCTGCTAACCAAAAAACAACATTGAAATATATTTCGAATCTTTTCAACTTGCCTCTCGCATTTTCCTCTCTCGCTCCTCCATTTCTCGTTTTTGCTCTTCTAACAACTTTCTCTGCTCCTCCTCAGCGATGCGCTTTCGCTCCTTGTCTTCTTCTTCCTTCTGCCGTCGTTGCATTTCTTCCTCATGCTAGACATATACAATTGCAATTAGTACACAGGGAGAATGGAAAGCAGTGTAGAATGTATAACAAGGATGTAAAACAATGTCGGTACCATCTTTTGTTTCATCAGTTGCTCATTAAGATCCCACGACTGGGACATCCACTGGCCTTGAAGCCCTGGCTGTTGTACTGGAACGGAAGAATGGGACCCTCCCCAATGGTTAATTATTTCCGAAGTACCACCTGGATGAGCTTTATGCTGTGAATGAGATGACTGCTGTTGCTGCTGAGTATTTGTCATATTTGTTAACTGCTGGAAAAGAGACTGGATAGGGTCTGGAGCAGCAACAGGGGACTTTCTTACTTCTAGCTGTGGGTTAATTTGCGAGTGTAAAAGCGGGTTGAATACGTCACTGGTGGATGACTGCTGTTGAGGAACAGTAACCGAAGCATCGCCTCCTATGTTTTTCATCTGCGAAACAAACCAACACGCTACTATATAATTGTTATTCCAGCTAATAAACGTGAATGAAAAATCGTTGCATACAGTTTGACGTTGGAATATTGCCTGTAGATGCTCAATGGAGTTAGGTGCATTGCTATCCACATTAATTCCCTGGTTTTTAGCTAAGTTAAGAAGTATCTGCGCTTGCACTTGGTCAGGAGGCATATTTGGTGCAGAGTTAGCCACATTTCTTGGATTGGGCTGGGCATTTTGAACGCGGGTTGACTGGTTTTGCCATGACTCGTCTTTCCTTGGCGCTCCGGGATTCATTCCGCTTTTATCAGAAACACAGCCGCGTTAAATAATGCAACAGCTTATGGCAGCAGGTTATGAAAAAGTACTTACCCCATTGCATATTGTTGATGATGCTGTTCTCTGAGAATATTTTGGTGTAACATCTGTTGCTGTTGTTGCTGCTGCTGTTGCTGAGGATGTCTTTGATAAGGGGGCTGCCCACCACTTTCATTTCTATGAATATCTAAGGCACTTCCGAGAGGTTCCTGAAAGTTGAATTGAACATTTATAAATTTAAAAATACTCATTGCTTTATTGGCACCCTAGAGGAAAAGGCTGGACATACCAAAATTGGTGGGGGTGGAGGGGAGTCGTGATGAATTGCGAAAGGATTTCTACCGTACAACCTCCCCATTTCCAGTAGTGTTATAAAAATCTTATCACATTCTCTTCGTAACAGGAGGTTTGCAGAAAAATATCCTTGCGAATACCAAAGAGCCATTTCATGGGTGGGAAAAGGTCCTTGAACACTACCTTGAGGATCGCGATACAACCAAACGTCCAGGGATCCAGTATGATTCACAACGTTCTGAACAGCTCCACTAACCGGTATGTTTTTATGTAGGGCGGGGTTTGCAAGCTCCTCTAGTGCCAACGACGAATTATTACTGATTCCTGAGTTATTGACGTTATTTGACATCATGGCTTGCGTAGGTATAGAATTTGGCGTCGCAGTAGCTTTATGACCATGACTCGTAGTAGACGGACCCCTTAAACCGGAGACTTGATCTTCCTCTATCAGCTTTGACACAAGGTTCATTGCTTCTTCCGTCATGCTGAAAACAAAAACTCAAATAGTTAATGTTTGTCATGCCACTTACGGGTTCTTCACTATTTAGTCTCAAAATTACCTGCGATACGGATCATCATCACTATTTTTACTCAAGCTAGTAGTTCGGGAACGGACGTCATCTCTAATAGCACAGTCGTCTAATACTTGATGCATGTGGTTTTGATTAATATGCATTCGAGATTTTGATGATTCATGGGAACGGCTAGGGTCAACATGGGCTTTTATATTCGAATCGTTTTGGTGACTGCTCATGTACGAGTCGTTTCCGCTCATAGATACTTTTTCTCCACTCTCAGATTTTTTCAAAGATGTCATGTAGCGCTCTTTCTCGGATAACATTTCATCTTCCTCTGCCACAGTTGGGATCACAGTTTTAGAATTATCGTTTCTATCGGGGGTTCGTTTTTGTACTGAAACATGCAGACAGATGATAGATGTCAAATTCTGTGAAGTCGGAAATCGTATAGTCAGCCAATACAAAGTGACCTTCTTACCTCTATCGTTGTGAGATCCATGAGACTCCGATTCAGAACTGGACCTCATACTCCCATCACCATCGCGTAAGTTCTCAGAATCCTTACTTTTTGAACGGTCATCGCCATGAAAAGCTCCTGTAGCGTCGAAAGTTCCACTTTCTTCACAGGGATTGTCACGAGCCCTTTAAAATTAAACTTATGACTCAGTCGGAGTTTGTACAGATGTTTTATTCAGTTTGTGCAATACACAACTTTACCATTCAGGAAGATTATCGTGAGCGTCGTCCTCACTCCAGCTTTTATGAAGCCGACGACCACCGCTTGTTCTTGGGCTGTCTTCCTCGTCTTTCCTTCTCCATCCTGGCTTACGCCATCCGTCATCATCGTCATGACGACGACCTCCTCCATATGAGTCCCGCGTCCGCCAACTACCCCCTCTTGAACCTCCCTCCTCTCCTCCACTCACACCAGGTGGTCCTCCAACATTACCATTCCTTTCTGCCCAAACCCTCTCATGCGCACTCTGTAGAAATATTAACTTTCATTATCGCATTCTTAGATAATGTAAAACGCTTCAATTTTAGTCGCCATACTTGCGATCGTTCAAACGTCCTAGGCCTAGAAAAGGATCTTTCTTCGTCTTCGTGAGGTCTTCCGTAGTAGCCACCTCTGCCTCGACCTCGCCCGCGCTCAAGACCTCCTCCTCTTCCCCGAACAGCATAGGACCCGCGTCCAATCGGAGTAGTTCCAACACCGCCTTGTCTAGAAGATTCAGGTTGAGGAGTGTGCCAAATTCTCTGTACAGGCAAAATATCGGCATTAATTAAATAGCACACAATTAAAAGCAACAACACATAAACACAAAGTGTAAACTTACAATTTCTTCTTCGGAAGGTTGCGAAAACGCTAAGGGGGGTTGCATTTTCTCTATAAGCAACGTTCCAAATGTTTGCAAGTACCCAGGAGCACCCAGATTCTTATCATAGAGGGAAAGCATTTCTTCGCGACTATAACGAAACTCCGAGGGCTTAAACCGGGTCAAGTTGTTAGTGGATGACAACTGCTGAAACTCTTTACCATCTTTATTCTGAGAGTTTTGAGATTGGTGCTGAAAAGAAGTGTGATGATGAATAGAAACTGTAGCCGAATAATCTCGCTGCGTCGGGGATCCTATCTGATGACCCATTCCACTACCCCAACCTCCTCCTCCGTGGAGGCCCCCTCTCCCCCCAGTATCCCCACCTCCTGCGTTGTTTGCCGTGTCGGATGACAAAGCCCGAAGCCAATCGGGCCCAAACTTCAAAGATGCGTCGCCAATTTTCGGTTGCAAGTTATGCATCGGAGACATGCTGCAATCAAAGAAACAGATTTAGTATTCATTTTACACCACTTCACATAATATGGGACTCAACTGATTACTACAACGACTTACCTTTTGCTTGGCATTTTATAAAGAGCGGAAACTTGAGCAATTTCTTCTTCCGTCGTAATGCAACGACTAAAGATGAGCTATGGCTATTGGGATTTTTTTTGTATTTCGAAAATAGAAAATAACGTGTGCAGTTCAACCTTTTTGAAGCAATTACGATTTACGATATTCCTTTCTGAATTATTCTCTTTCCGCAACGCAGATATTCACTTGAATTAAAAGCACTTCACACCTTAACTATCAGTTTTACACTGCTTTGGTCCTAACTACACTGGAAATGTCAACTTAGAAAAATATCAAAAGAAAAAAAAAATCTGTTATTTGTTTACTATGAACACCACCTGCCCGCCGTGCTTTATCTCATCCTTGTCCGAAGAGAAGCTGCGCCAAAAATACTTCAATGACCAGCTCAAGTCTTTCCAGATTGAATTTTTAGGTTGACAACTTTGGTCGTGACGACTGTCTTTAGAAATCCGTCTTTCGTAGATTACTTGCTGTTTGGTAATATTGTATAGCACAAGAAAACACTACGGTTAACTGATGCCAGTTACTTTGAACTTGGTATCGGCGATTGTGATCCCAGCTATAACTTTGCTCCGAAGAACGCGGGTGGATTTTGAAACACTATAATCCTCTGAATTTTGTAGAAAACTGATTGTCAATTCTTATCTTTCGAATAGCGGAAATTTCTTAACAAGTAGTTCTGAAAGCTCGATATCAAGAAAAACCAAATGACAGAAATTGTTCTAATGAACAGGTTCAAGAGTGACACCACCAAAGTCACCTGTTGTTCGGAATCCCGTCAACGTCTTTTCCAGTCGCCGTCTTGCGCCATACAAAAATGGCCAAGTTTCAGTTTTCACTCCAGAGATTTTCCCAAAAATGTATTTTGTGTCCTTTGCAGGACAAGTAGGAGAGGATTTTATCCCACACTTCAGCGTGTTCAGTTGACAAAAAGACTGTAAAAAAGAAATAGATACGGTTTAGTTTAATAACTCGCGTGTAATTCCACCTGACACCTCATAACAAAACAATATTGAGAACTGCCGATGCATTCCTAGAATTATTAATTCACATTCTCGCATGGTGCATTCAGTTCAGCTCATCCGATACAAATTGGACAGACGCTTTAAAGTAAACAATTCTCACACATCTCAAACATTCGCACACTTTTTTATGTTGATGATTATGTATTGAATGACTTCAACATGATAGAAATGAGTCGCTACACAAAAAAAAAACCGGAACATGCTCTTGTTGACCAGCAGAAGTTTGTCAACAGCTATTTCTTCTTCTCCCAGAGATAGTGACATATTAATAACATTTACATTGAAACTACACGTCTATGTCTAACTCAAGTTATTGACGTATGTAAAACTTATTCTTTCTCCTGGAAAATATACTTTGATCCTTCTTCCTACTACTGGTCAAAAGCCATTTATATTTTCACTGTAACAGAGAGCTACACACATGCATGCTTAATCCTTTCTCTAAAACACTTCTTCACTACAAGTTGTTAATCCCTAAGCTAAATGACATATGCTGGACAAGACAAATGTCGCTGTCTTTTAATAAAACGCTTTTATGTGAAATGTCTACTTTATATCAACACATTCCGCCAAATTTTTCCTTCCCAAAAGTATTACCCGTTTAAAACTGAAAAGCAGGTAGTTTCAAATCACTGACAAAACTATTTTGACAGAGAGCCCTTTTCCCTTCCACCATAAACTTATTCATATAAAACTTTAAACAGCTTGTGTTGACTTCACTGCGCAGACATCCTTGCCCCAAGGATTTTAAACATTTTTTTCTTCTTTCTTACAAGATTCAGAATGATTCAACTGCGTAATGAATTGTATGGAACAAACCCGCACATATTGTGCACTGCTTAAGTACATCTTTTCAATAGGAATTCTTTTGCATCCCTGCGCATAACCTGTCCTGTACTTGTCTGATTAAATTGTTTTACTTTTATACGTATCGTACATTAATCCTTCTCACATTGCACCTTTTCTTAGCTCGCCGTTAACTCTTTTTTTAACTACTTTTAAGATTCTGTGATAACATTTTTTTATTGCTAAAAAATAGTCAGCAGTTAGCCATTCACTCACTCGTTTAATATATTTCCTTTGCACAGGCCACGACGACATTCACAATGCACCAGTTTATAACAATGATAAATGATAACCAATATAGTTTATATTATTTCGCTCGATAAAAAATTGAGACAAAAAAAATAAACTTACAAAGATTTTGTTTTATAAAGATACATATAACACCACTACCATAAGTTATTTTTTTTTGCTTCTTCTTTACACTTCTTTTTTAACGAATAGAATGCGTTTAGCACAAGAATGCTGATGTATTCATTTTTAGTATTTTTTTTACTCGCTGTGATTCACTCTCATGTTATTCCATTTTGCTATATGGCGAATAAAGATATTTTTTCTAGTTGCAAGTTGCACTCTTATTCAGAACAAAAATCTATGGATATCGTCCACAATCACCGTCCCAGAGAGAACATATCAACAACAGACAGAAAACTACACACATTTTCATTCCCTGTTGAGAAAACAATGCATCAAGTTTTTTTTATGCTATTTTTTCAAAAATAAGGTACATCAGTGTAGATTTTTAGGTTGCAATAAATGGCCATACTAAAAAACAATTTTTGTTTCGGCAAGTGGCAAAGTATAGTTTGGTTATCGAAGTATTATTAGACTTTTTTTGTATCATTTTTTAGTTTGGTATGCCTCCACCATGCGTGCATTAAAAAAACGTACAGAAAAATCTTGTCTGTAGTATAGAAGAGGAGACGAAACTAGCGAAACAAGAATGCAAATGTATTGACTGTGTATTGGCAGTGTGTTTATCATTAAAACAACTTGGACGCGGAATTTAAGTGTGGTAGACGGTGAATGGTGACGAGGAGCGTGAACCAACTTTTTAGTGAGGGTATCAGTGTGTGTAATTTGAAAACACACATTGTTTGTGTGTACGCCAGGTCTAACGCGAGAGGCAGCAGCAGAGGAGCTCTTCGCCAAAACCAAAGTGTACAGACAATGTCGTTTAATAGTAGTAAAAGTTTATAACAAAAGAACTTCTTTTTTTTTATGGCAGTACAAATCCGCGTATTAAAGCTTCTCGTAAACAGTTATTGTTGTTTAGTATTGCATGCAATGTTTTTTTGCTAATGCTGGTGTATACCAAAACAAATGCCTGCCTGCGTATACGGTTTTCAAAAGGTGCCTTTTGTAAAAACAGAACTTTGTTTAGTACAATTCAAAGAAGTTATTGCCGTTGAAGGAATATTGCACTAAAACCATTAACTTAATTTCGTAGTTCATGTTTTAATGAATGCTTCGAAATTTGTTTTACACTTACTCTGGGCAAATCTGAATGATGTTCGGCTTAGTTATAATTTTGAATTGATGAGAACTATGAGAAGAGTAGTAAAAATACAGTAGTACAATGTAGCAGTAGAGCTTTCAGTAAAATGTAGCTACATTTGTTACTGATACAATGTATTTTTTTGCTATAAGTTTGTTTGTGTAGTAAAACACCACTCTGTTTTGCATACAATGAAATAGCACTGCCACAGGGGATTATCAAGAATGCAAACTGCAAACATGCAAAAAAAAGTCTTGAGACTTGTTTAATACATCTTTCCTTTTGTGTATCGTACTGTGTTCCTCGCGTTGTTGTCGTGCAGCCAAATACGCTTCTTGTCTGTGTATACCAAAACAACAACAAAACACGTCCATGCAAAACTTGAATTTAAGAAATAAAATGAAAAAGATACAAAAATACATATATAAATGCAAGTTTACCGAGGAATTGTGCTAGTAAAAGCTATATAAAACGCTTGGACAAGTGTAATATAACAGATTGGAAAGCATTACTGGTATACAGAGCGGGTAACATGTAGGGAAACGAGCACGGGCTCTCGCATAGGAAGAACTTTTTTTTTTTTTTTTTTTTGGCGAGCACAGTTTTCATACGGACAAAAGAGTAGCTCATTTAATTTACAGTACTGCCTATGTGAATCGTGTTAAAACGCTGTGTTAAAAATATATTATGCTACTGCAAAAGATGAGCCTAAAAATAATGTTGACTATTTGGGCCGGCTGAATGACCTGCTCAAAGTGATAAAGTATTTGATTTTGGGCGATTTTAGACACAAAAGTTGAATTTATGGACAATTTTACACATGTAAAAGCTCGGAGAAGTATGAAACATGACTGCATATTTGGTTTGGATTGATAAAAGCGTGGTGGTATGCTGGTTTTTATTGATGATGGATACTAAGGGTTCTTTCAGGGAAACTAAAAAAGGGACTCGGATGGATGTACAGACAAAGTTAACAGAATTTCAAGTGAGTTCTATCGAGAGGACCAAGCGTCAGTGGGAACCATGGATCTCTATATTAAAGTGTCATGTTGCATGGAGGAGCTTTTCTATACTTTACGCACTATCCCTTAAAGTCAGTGCTGCGGATTATGTAAAAAGGACTGGAGATTTCAGTGGGGTACAGTATATAAACGAATGACGACAGCAACGCATTATGCGCAACACTTTACTGGGTAATCTGCGAAGCAGTTGGAATCTGTTGGAGGCAGATTAATATGACGATGATGGAAAGGCTTTTTCAAAATACATGAGCCAAACAATAAAGAACTTTTGAAAATTGATATGTCTTAAATGTGATGCTTATAAAATGTAAATACAACCTGTTAGGCTATAATGACTTAGCTAAAGGCATATCAGAAAAGAAAATACATTGAAGCAGAAAAATCAAAGGAACAATGCGAATAGAAAACAGTCCTGAACAGTTCATCAGCTACTTTCACTTAACTGCCATTCTATGATTAAAGATTGAACTGGTTCAAGCAATCGATGCATATCTTAAAAATGGAAAATGTCTCTTTCATTTGGTTTCTCGGGACTTCGGCTTGTGATGAATGAAGGAAGTCCGCTATTCTGATCAGAAGGATTTTTACACTTCAAGTAACGATTTCTTCAAATAAATAGTTAAATATCTTTTCGCATGTTGTAATTTTGAAATTTATGCACAGTGGTATTGTTCACCCTCGCCCATTAGCTTTTCATTCCAATTTCATTAAAATTCGTTTTTTAAAAAATATATGATAATTAAATCAGATTGTGGTTTAATAAAAATCAAAGATTTACTAATTAATGTGTAAGTGACAAATTCTTTCATGGACAAAGACAAGAATTTTCTCACTTTCTCCTTCCAACTGTATAGCTAACGGGTTGATTGAGACTTGTCGTTTTGCATCCTGTATTTGAAGAGAAACGCGGTACTTCATTTCTCAGAGAGCTCAAAGCGTATGCCGAGTACCAAAACAAACCCGTGTTTGTTTACAAAGTGCTTAACATTTAAGAGAAGCTCATTAGTTAAGTCTGTCAAAATAGCAATCCATCACTTATCATCAGTGAGTACTGAACTCCATCGTAGGAGGAAAAACGTGGAAAAGGAGTATTTACGCCTACTGAATATCTTTGTTTATTAAACCAAACCAGTCCGTTCTCCACTTTCCAGTGAAAGTTTAGCTTTGATAGTCAATATGCCAACTTGGGCACAAATTCAGAGCCAGTTGCGAAACCCGAATAATCCAGGTAGTGTTTTATTATGCTGTCCATTAAAATGCCAAAAATCATAACTGAAGGTTTCCTTTTGTCTTGCAGTCGTATTTTTCGATGTTTCTATTGGCACAATGGAAGTTGGCAGGATGATCATGGAACTGTTTGCGGACGTGGTTCCCAGAACTGCAGAAAACTTTCGTCAGTTTTGTACTGGAGAAATGAAAAAGGATGGCTTGCCAATTGGTTACAAAGGAGCCACATTTCACAGAGTAATCAAAGGTAGGTTTTGTACATTTAACGGATCTGAATGAGTTGGAATTGAATTAAGCAATTGATTTTATTTGATTAATTTTTCAGAGTTTATGATCCAAGGAGGAGACTTCATAAACGTAAGTTCAAGCTCGTTTACAGCAGACCAATTTCGTGGTAGTCAGGGCTAATTCCTTTTTTTGTGTTACAGGCTGATGGAACCGGGTGCATGTCAATTTATGGACCGCAATTTGAAGACGAAAACTTCACCTTAACGCACGATGGACCGGGGCTCCTGTCAATGGTAGGATAAATCACAGATCAGATTAAGTTGGATTGCATTAAGGGTCACTAAATGCTCATGTACTGGTATCGTTTTTTAATGAAATATAGGCAAATTCAGGACCAGGGACAAATGGCTGTCAGTTTTTCATTACGTGTGCAAAATGCGATTTCTTAGATGGGAAGCATGTTGTGTTTGGAAAAGTGATTGATGGCCTTTTGGTAATGAGAAAAATAGAGAATGTTCCTACCGGTATTAATAATAGACCTAAAATTACTGTAACAATCACGCAAAGTGGACAGATGTAGTTGAGATTTTTGTCATGTTTTGTGTTAATATACTTTTCTTTACCAATTGTGACAAAAACATGGATATTTTTTACTGATAATAATAAATTATTCAGATTTAATGTTAGTTGCTGGCAACTTTTCTTCAGTTTACTGACTACAAATAACACCGATGATATTTTGATGTTTTATAGGTGGTACTAAAGACCCTTGATATGTAAAGATAAAGATGCATATGGTCCATAACTTCTATTACGTTGTTGTCACGCTAAGGTTGCAAGTTTTCTATACCTTCATGATTTCCCGATGTACACGTTCAGTTCATTGTTAACCAATCGGCAATATTTTGTATGAAATAAACCTCATCGGTCGGTTGGAAACTTGTCATCCACAGAGTTAGAAGAATGCTATGCGTCTTGCTTACGTTGGTAACCTCATGCTGCTCAAGTCCTCTGAATGATGTTCTTCTGAAGGCTCCTGCTGTTCCATGTTTTATTCACCACCTATTTTATTTCAAAGATGAGCTATAGGGAAATATGCGACATCTCTTACGGCCTTTCATGAGAGAAATCGAAAAAAAAAATCAGAAACCGGTCAAAAACGCTTTAATTTTATTTTTATATTGCTATTTGATTTTGGTAGAAGCTCCTTGATAAATAACATTTTGTTGATTTTTCAGCACCGAGTAGTACCAACAGTATATATTTAGAACAGTACAGGTACGGACTATCCTTCTTAATAGGTACACAGATAATTATACATAATACATATTACGTAAGGTACTTATCATTATTTAGCTGAACAGAGATGTGTGATTTTTTTTCAAAAACCTATATCAACAAAATCTTCTTTCACAATACGTAGTAAAAATCATAGTACATTTCACACTCATTTGGGAACAACTGTCCATACTCAGGGTCGAATTGACTTCAAGGAAAGGACACTCGACTGTTTGGTGGTCATCCTTTTCGATTCTACTTCCTTTCAGCATGAATTGCGTTAATGCCTTAGGTCTCCACGCATGCCCTTGCGTAATGTTGTGGGTAAGTTTCCTTTAATTTCTAAGTTTATCTTGTCGCATGGAACTGGTTTTATCACACTTGTTCATTTCGTAATCAATCACACACACGCTAGACGGAGCTCCATCCCATGCACTTTCTCGTTTCTTAGCCCTCATTAGGAAAAATAGACAAATCCTTATGGCCATCTTTAGTGCACAGTTAAAGATCACCCGAAACGGAGGAACCCAAAGAATCCAATTGAGCAAAAACTTGCAGAAGTAGTAGCAAAACCGTTCTGTCGGTTTCATCACGGAATAGAGATGCTTGCAGTTCTCCAGTTGAGCCACATCCTTACACATGAACAGCATCATTGCCTTTGTTCGAAAGAAAAACAAATACCGAGATGATCCATTTGTCATTGATCTCCACAAGCGAAGGGCAGTTTCATTGATTGACTTGAAACTGAAGAGAAACACCTGCTTGAAGATAAGCTCATTTGTTTCATGATCAAAGTTCTGAGGATGACATGAGTTAAACCTGTCCTCAATGCCCATAACCGAGCCAAGAACGGCCCAGAGATGGACAAATCCTCGCATTCCAGAAAGAGTTCCATCTTGATCGCATTTATCATAGATCCCGAATATTCTCGGAAACAACGAGATGAAACCTACAAATGCTTGCTGAATAATGACTAGATCGTACTGACTCATTGGGACATCAGGATTCACTGTGAAGAGAATTTTTGGCAAGATTTTGGTATTACTGCATATTCCATACTGGTCATCAAGTTGCTTTGTGTCTTCTTTTACAGCATCAAAGATCTCCTGCTCTTCTACCGTCAACTTCAGGTCTTCCCATGGCGGTGGGACGTAGATCTTAAAGTTTTTCACTACATTTTTCTGCAATCTATGAATGTACACAATATCATCGTTCGCATTTTCACCCTCAGTCTTCGATTTTAAAATAGTTTCAGGTGCTTCATAGAACCGTTTCAGGTACACAATTAACTTGAGATATCTACGAAGCGTGTTCTCCTTCTTGTGAAGCGCACTTGTCCGAAGTAGTAACGCTTGAATAGGTCTGATAGTTATTAAGAAAGCAATTCCTATCAAATGTGCTATGAAAACAGCAAAAAAGTTTCGTCTGATAAACTTCCGTCCTTCCTCCAGTAGCTGTGGATCAGCCCAGTCACACGTCGCCATGCACGTTTCAGCATGCCCCGTGACATCTTTTTCTTTGCTCTTCTCTCGTACATTGCCATCACCACGGTCTCCTCTTCTTCCTCCATCAGCATCATTCTCATGACCATTTTGATGCTGATACTGACACCTTCCAAATTTCACAACAGTTGACTCTATCAGTGATCCTTCCTCTACTAAATTATGAAATCCTTTTGTCCACTCCAAGACTTGTCCACATTTACGACTACCACAACTATTTTCACTTTCGGAGCTTGACTCTCTTATATCAATAATGGCAGCGTTACTTGATCTATAGCCATTTGACTGTTCTCCATTTTCATCGTCTCCTCCCGATAAGTCGCTTACACTGGCAGTGGTCCGAGTATGATTCGATGATTGACTCTGTCGCCTCGGCGTTTCAACCGTTTCATCGGCTCCTTCAATCTTTCTCAATTCAGTGCCAACACTGCCCTCCGCAATAAATTGACGTTCCTCTGCTGCACCTGCACTTGCTTCATTGTTGCCCCCGTTCCCGTCCATCTTCTTTTACTTTACAAATACTACAAACTTTTCAAAGCTGTCCCAACATTGACCTGTTCTCATTCATACACCGAAGTAGACGGATGTTTGTCAATGAAACTTTGAAACCCTTTGTTGCACTGAGTTTTATTACGCACATTATACACGGGTATTAACATAAAAATGCATAAAATCGGGTTTGAACGAGTTTGAATCGAGCGTTAGACCTTCATCAACTATAATTATTTATTCCTCCTTCTCTTGTAGGGTCACATACAAGAAAACCCTCTTCGTTTGCAGTGTCACACGCAGTCCATTGAGAACAACCAACCCATCGGCTAGTTTATCGAAGCAATTGTGTAAAACTAAACACACGTATTCTAACAAGACGCTGCTGGGCCGTGTTATCAAACTATAAGCTATTGATGTTGTGCCCTTCTGCAATAATAATTCCTTTTCATGCTTGCTCAATGCCAAAAGTCAATTCGCAACTGGTTTTCTTCGCCTGCTCCCACTAACTCATCTAACGTTGAATGTGACGATGGCCCTGTAATACTGATCGATATTATTTTTTTGGTGTTTGCACATCCTTTCTGTTCCTCTACTACTGTGTCACGGCTGTCGTCGTCGCTGCATTTTTTGTGCCTGTGAGAGACAGAATATCAAAGTTGAAATTTTATAAACTGCGTACAGCTAACTAGGCTTTATAATAATAACTTTTGTGCACCTTTTCTCCTTCTCACTCGCCGTTGTTTCGACCAGTCTCGTTTACATGATATCAGAGCAGTTTGGTGGACTGCTTGGCTATAAAGGTAAACTTGGAAGTTTGAAAAAATGTGACATTATTTTACCCAATAAAAAACTCGAATAACTAAGCATTGCCAGTCATCCGTTTTTAATTCAACAACGAATGTGATAGATCATAAGATATTTGCTTAATGTCTGTGATCATAAAAAGCAATGCCTTTGCGCATGAAAATATTGCGCTTTGTTTCTGCGTTATAAAATACCTATGTAATGCTGAGCTACATTCGTTAGGTATATAGGTACGCTGCGAGAATTTTGCAACTTCATTAGCTTCGCGTGCAACACCGCCACTATCCAACACGTTCGACTTTGAATTAAATGTTGCAGCTTTACTTTGATTTTGGTATGAGGATACGTATTTAGCTGAGAAGTCGCAAAAATTAAGGTGTCTGCCTAGTACATTGTTGGAGATTTGGAAATTATGGCTTTTGTGTTCAGCGCTTTGTTTTTATGTTCTCGTAACGAGGAGCACAGTTTACGCTAACCTGTTTGTGGTATTTCTTCCAACCGTTGGATTTATCATGAGAACTGTTTAACAGATTTGAAGACAAACAATGGTCATACTTTAGGTTTTAGCTTTACGGATTAATGCAGCTAATTGCTGTGGTTGAATAGCATTTTTTTCGTACTTCAAAGAACAATTGGAAGCGCTTTTCGTAATAATGCAAAAATGGTCTTGAACTGATGATTGTATGAATGTTTTATATGAACATGGAATGATCTTAACAAAAATAATGTGTGCTGTTGATATCATAGTGGATTTCTGGCTACTCGAGGCGCTTTGAGGGTCAGTTTCACTTCATTGTGTAATGGAATCCCTAAAGGAATGTGTATCGACGATGAGCATATTATTATGGCGGGTGCAACTTTTGTTACGGTGAACTACGAGGACCTCATGCGCAATGCGCAACATAGGTACGATCAGTGTACATTATGAATGAGTAATTTATTCTTGCAAAAGAGAAATTATAAGAAAACTTAACTGCAATGGCATTCAGGGATGCACGCAGGATAAAAAAATCAATACAAAAGCAAAAAAACTAGTACCCCTAAATTGCATCTTTTCAAGATTCAAGACACGCCAAAGCTTTGCTGTTTACTAGCAAAAATAGTGTGTTATCAAGTATACTATGTAATTTTACAATAGTACTTACTAGCAGTCATTTGCTTTAACGACTTAGTGTGTAGCACTAATTGCAATCATTATCATCATAAGAATAATGGCCAGAATCATGGTACATACGAAAGTATTTTATCTGTTCAAAAGAATTGTAGTTAATTAAAAAGTATTCAACTGGTTATTTAACAATCTTACTGACAGCTTTAGAAATCGAAGTGCATCATCCGATTATCTATAGCACTAAATCATTACCGATTTACACAACAGTAGCTTACTAGGTGTTAAACCATATTTCTGAACTCAAGCACTCAATTTTATGTACTATCCTTATAAAAAAAGGAAATTCGTAAATTACGCGGTTATTGTAGAAGACTAGATTTTTAAGTCCACTGGCTCAAACACATATTCATATTTTTTAAAGCTTACGAGAAATCGTTAAAATAATTACGATGATTGCTGTTACGACCAAAACTTATGACTATAATCTGGCTATGTAATATACATAATTAGGGAAATATTAGATCACTGGGCACATCATGTATTGAATTTAGGACTCTTTATTTCACACGTCGATGTAAAGTCGAGAAAAGTGGCAATTTTTAAGCGTTCTGATCCTTACTGCGCAATATTTTAGCTTAAAGGTTGAAAATTCAAGGTTTAGTTCGTACAGCAAAGCTTTATGAATAACTTTCATCAGAGAAACAAACCAGGTTGTTTTCCTCCACGAATGTATTTTTACGGGAATTATTCCAGAGACTGGTTTTTCTAGCTCACAAGAGGTTTCGAATAGCAATGAGGCGTTTTATGCATTTTAAACATTAGAGATTGTGATCAGCTCATTGTTGCAGAAAGCTTCTAATCTGTAAATTCAATGTCAAAGGATATCTATTACAGCTCAGCTTCTTGATGTGAAGTTCATGATTTCATGCTTTAGTTTTCCCTATTCACGACACGATTGTACGAAAACGATATGGGATGAATACCCAACCAACAATAGCATATACCATTTCTAACTGGACGGACGGATCCTGCACATGTCCATGTTCTTTACGCCAGAACTTGTGAATTACGATTGACGTTATCGATCAAGCGTAGTGTACACTTAGGCAGGTGGATTCAGAATAATGTATAAAAGATGAATGAGGTGTGCTTATGAATTGAACGTTGCATGCAACATGTGTTTAAAGTTCTAGAATTACTATAGCCAAAACACTATGTTATAACAAAGTTTAATGTTTCAGTTTATAATTTAAAACATTTTATCAATATGGTGTGACATATTACATAAATAAAGTTGTGAAGCTTTGCCCTCCGGGAAGTGCATGAGGGCCAGATGCACTACTATCACTCACACGCTAGCTTGCTATCAAAACTAGTCAGCGCAATAGCAAACGCTTGAAGAGGACAGAATGGAAATTGAAAATCTAAACTAAATGTATTCTCTGATGCACGTCCAAACTGCAGCAGGATTTGGTCATCTATAATCATATGTAACAAAGATTGAAGTATAAAAGTTTGTACTCGTATGAAATCTGACGCTACAAACCTTGATCGTTGCGAACGATTTGAAAGTTCTTTACAGATGCTGTTGATACTCTTCCTGCAAAGTTAAGTATGTACGAATGTGTTTCCCGATTCCAAAGCGGATCCTTGTTTCGAAGAGTGATTATACTGTCAGACTCCTCATTCATATACTGGTCTAGAAGAAACATACTTTTATTTACTTACTGCAAAAAAATACAATCAGATTTAAAACGTACTAAGCAATGATTCCTCGGATATTCTGGGCCGGATTTCTTCTCGCTCAAGAACATTTTTTAAGCGTGGAATAATAGTTTTGATTTTTCTTGGGCCCTTGAATCCCAGTACATTTGGATCCTTCAAGAAATAAAAGAAATCACGATTAAATGTGTATGAAAAAGAAACAAGCAGTCGTGAGGGAAAATTACATAAATCACGGTTGCTAGCTCCTCTTTAAAGCGTTCTGCTTTTGGGACAACCAAAAGAGCGCCTTTCTCTAAAGGGATATGACTGCAAATTGATCGTCCACTGTGTAGGGTAAACTCGGTTCCAATGAAATTAGATATAATCTTGCCCACACAATATTCACTGTTTTCATTCAGTTCAGACGGATCTGTACTAAGAACGTAGCTGAGACTACGGAAGCTCGAAGTCTTTTTGGCGACAAGCATTAGGCACTGGAGAAATTCGAAAGAACAGAGTTTGAACACGTAGCTTATATCCATTCTTAAATTGGTTGTGTCAACTCCAAACTAACCTTTCTGTCGCCAGGCCCTTCTCTCTCCAGGTGCATGTAATAAACTGGATAAAAGCGTCCGGAGATTCCTCGCTTGACTCGTGTCACCCGAGTTTTCAATACGAATCCAGGAGGGCACGGGAGTAAAACAAAGTCTTCAAGACGGTTATGAAGTCCTTGGAGTAAAAGTTTGTAAGTATACACAGCGCCCTGGAGGGAAGATGTGGTATTTCGCTGCATGGGAGAAAACTTTATGGTAAACTACCCTGGGAAAAGTTGAACGGGTTTTTTGGAACTAATGCTTACTTTGTAAAACATTTTTACGAGCTGTAGCATTTTGTTTTTACTGGAATCGTCGTCCTCCTCATTTGGAGGGTTGTACCAATCTTCTTTCTCTTCAATATTGAAGGCCGTCATCAATTGCTCCATCAGTTTGTCCTCTTCTGAGGCGAGGGCACCATCCGCTAATACCTCGCTGGATGTGGTTTCCGGCCGATTTAGTTCAAACAGGCCGAAGTGAGTACTAAATGTACTTCCTGCCGATGGTGGAGCACACCCATAGTCTTTGTCAACGTCTGCGCCAACGTCACTAGGTTCATCGGATTCGTACGTGACGACTTTGTTGGGATTGTCATCAGCTCGTTTGCATTCATCAGGTAGAGATTTATGAAAGCCGTGATTAGATACGGATGGCTCTGTACGTTTCAGTCGTCGTCTCCGTGCTTGAATCTTTGACTTTTGTACAGGATAAATTTGAGTTTCCCCTGCAGAGGACGCCCCTGTAATCGGTCGTCCACCTCTACTACTACACTGGCTACTTCTGTGAGTTTCCGGTACCACCACAACCGTGTTTGTTGACAGCGACTCAATCGTGACTCCATTTGTCGCGGCTGCTATCTGTTCTTCTCTGCTGAGTGAAGTGACCGATATGCTGCTACTGTGGTTGACATCCGTTTGCTGACAGTTTCGAGCGATTTTTAGTTTTTGGAAGTCATCACTAATTTCCGTTATGTCTCCATTTTCATCGGTTGTGGAAAGTATTCGGGACGTCCATGCAGCATCTCGGTATGGAGTCCAGGCTTCGTCGTTTGGAGCTGACCCCAATCTGGATGCGGCAGACAATGGGCGCTCACTAATACCGGGGGCATTGCATCCCAGTATCTTCAATCCATACGTGTCCTTTTCATTGTTCGAAGACGGGTGACCTGCAGAGGCTTGAGATATTTGCGCTGCCTCCTCAAACTTCCTGGCCTGCTCTTTTACTTTCACGCTGGTTGGACAGGCAACTGGCAAGCTGCTAAGAGTTTCGTAAAAGGAGTGATCCACCGCGTTACCTCTGCTCATTTTGTTACTTTAAGTATCAGGCAAGCACTTAAACTTATGCCTTTTCCGGTAAATTGGCGCTATATTGTTACCTTCAGTAATTCTAATTCTGGGAAATAC
>VICI01000304.1:0-44241 GCA_019593645.1 Akabosia matsudoensis
CTGCTATTATTATCACCAAACTACTACTCTGATTTATTTTTATAGCCTAGAGGAAAAATACTAGCAGCGAGCAGGTGCTTCACTACAATGTTTGAAAATTTCCACCCTTTTTTACAAACTTTTTTTTTGGCCATGCAGAACTTAACTTCTAAGCTGATCAAGTGTCACAACTGCATAGGTACATTTTTCTTTCACTATTTATTCTAATAATAGGCCATGTTCTTGCCTGGAATCATTCCGGGGTCTAATGATTCTGCAAGTTTTCTGAATTTCTTGGAACTGCACATTTCCTTCCCAACATTTACATCACATGACATATATACGTAGTGCAAATCCATATCACAGAGTTGACATGTGCAAACACAACACATGTACCCAGTAGTTAAACTTGTCACCTTCCTTTTATTTATCTAAATCATGCGAGCTGTCCCTGTATTGCAGTTTAATGCATTCGGCTTGAGAGTGACTAGAAGGAAAAGTTATTGACAGCTGCATGGTTATTTATCCGTCGTTTGTTGATGAAGAATCATGGCTTGATTAGCTGCTGAGCATGTGCTATACGTACTTCTTTCTTTAAAAACTTTTGTTGCTGCAACAAGTAAAAATTATATGAAAAAGTTATGACAGGATATACAGAAAAATGGTTGGCCGCAAGATCATGGTCAGCAAGTAATGGGATGATCGTACATAGCAAAAACCTATTCACACACGTTAGCTTGGTGGGTTACAGTGACTAGATGTTCATCAGTTCAAGCATCCTTCCTATTTCTGTTTCAATCTTTTTGCATAGCGCTACCCACACTTGCAGTGTCTAAATTGTGGACGTCTTTGTTGGATTTTCGTTTTTTTTTTTCTGAAGTAGATATATATAACCTGCGAGATATTCAACAATTTTGTCAGACGACAGTGAAGTTTCTGTGAAGCAACAAGTTAAAAAGTTTGTGTTAATATTCAATTTACACGTATTTTGTATTTGGCTTTAAGTACTAGTAAGTTTATTTTTAAAGTTCGAAAATAACAACGTTCTCGTAAAAATCTTTCCAAGATTATATATACATGCATGATCAATACCTAAAGTCTAATTTTAAATCTATGTTTTCTTTCCGTTTTTGCAGCTTGAGTAAAGGACCAATTTCTGCGGCTAAAACATTATTTAAAAATATGGATCCAACAAGGGATAAAATAGGACAGAGAACGTACCATGAAGTTACGTCGGATAATATCTGCCCCAGTATGGTCAGAGGAATTGATTTTCTCCGGGACCCACGGTTAAATAAGGTCAGTTGTTGTTCTCTTTTAAATTCTATCAAGGATTCCAGCAGTTCTTAAAACTTGTTACTCTTCATAGGGTATGGCGTTTACTCTGGAGGAAAGACAATCTTTGGGAATTCATGGTCTAATTCCACCTCGCTTTAAAACCCAGGAAGAGCAAGTAGAGCTTTGCAAGGAAAATGTGGAGCGATACAAGGATGACCTTGACAAATACATTTATCTAGTCGGACTGCAGGTAGAAAGAAGAAACATCTTCAGCTTTTAGTTTGCCATGTTGAGAGAATAAAGTGTCAATATTTATATGCTTGTTATAATTGTTTAATAGGACCGAAACGAGCGCTTGTTTTACCGACTGATTGCTGAAAATGTTGAGAAGATGATGCCGTTAGTGTACACTCCCACTGTTGGCTTAGCATGTCAAAAATTTGGTCTCATCTACCGTAGACCTAGAGGTCTTTTTATATCCATCCACGATAAGGGCCACATTTATCAAATTCTACGAAACTGGTAATACATCGAACATCCTCCTGAGTAGTACGAATGTAGGACATGTCGTGAGAAAAGGGCATGTGAATGGGAAAGTCATGTAATCCGAAAAAAGTAATACATAATGGGTTGTTTTTACAGGCCTGAGTCGGATGTTCGCTGCATTGTCGTCACGGACGGAGAGCGTATTTTGGGTCTTGGCGATTTGGGAGCGTATGGAATGGGAATTCCAGTGGGAAAATTAGCGTTGTACACGGCGCTCGCTGGAATCAAGCCGCATCATTGTTTACCTATCCAATTGGATGTCGGCACGAACACGCAAGTAAGTAGAAACAGACGTAATCAATTAGGATGCTCTTTCGTGAATCAGTATATAGAAATGATAATTCATCTTTTTGATTGTTCCTAGTCATTACTTGACGATCCGTATTATATCGGACTACGTCATAAGCGTGTCACTGGGCCGGAGTATGAAGAGTTTATGGATGAGTTTATGCAAGCTGTAGTTCGTCGTTACGGACAAAATACTCTCATCCAATTTGAAGACTTTGGCAATCACAATGCATTCGCATTGCTTGCAAAATATCGTGATAGGTATTGTACTTTTAATGATGATATTCAAGGAACTGCAGCTGTTGCCGTGGCTGGAGTTCTTGCATCATTGCGGGTGACCAAGACCAGGCTGCGAGATCAAAAGTTTCTGTTTCTTGGAGCTGGAGAGGTATTCTTATTACTCCATTTCTAAAACCAATTCATGGTTATTATGTAAAAGTTTGTTTCATATGAATGAAGTGTTGCCGATTTTAATGATGCATTGCGGTGATAACCTTTTAGGCTGCTCTCGGTATTGCTATGCTGATTACACAAGCGATGGTGAAAAACGATGGCGTAACACCTGAAGAAGCATGCGCAAGGATTTTTATGGCTGTAAGTGTTCATTTAGCAGAAGAAGAAATACTCACGCTGATAGGTAATCCTTATGATAGGTAATAACGACTTATGACAAACTTGTCTGTTTTGTAATAGGATTCCAAGGGTCTTATCGTCAAATCTCGAGCAAGCCAACTTTCATCACAAAAGCAGATTTTTATGAAGGATCACCGTGAGATCTCCAGTTTTGCTGAAATGATTGATGAAATCCATCCTACCTGTATTTTGGGTGCAGCTGCCCAGAAAGGAGCATTTACTCCAGCAATCTTGCGAAAAATGGGAGAAATCAACGAACGCCCTGTTATTTTTGCATTGAGTAATCCCACTTCTAAGGCAGAATGCACTGCAGCCGAGGCTTACGAAAATACTGATGGAAGAGCTGTGTTCGCCAGTGGGTCACCATTTCCCACGTGGGAACGAAACGGGAAAACATACTACCCTGGACAAGGGAATAACTCATATATATTTCCTGGAGTGGCTCTTGCAGTAATGGCTTCCGGTATCCATCACATTAGTGAAGACGTGTTTCTTTTGTCTGCAGAGGTACGAAATTTCACTGTCCAACAGCTATTACAAACTTGGTTTTAGAATCAATGAACTCAGAATTCGGTTGGGACTATCATACGATTCACACAATTTGCAAGGATTTTATTGTAATTCATTTCCTTTATATCACTCAAGGCACTGGCGAATATCGTTACCGAGGGGGATCTGGAACAAGGAAGATTATATCCACCACTCACTCAAATCCAGAACGTATCAGTCATTATTGCAAAGGCGATTATGGAGGACGCATATGCTAAAGGTATGAGATTTCATTTTGTTAAATATATATCAAACTGCATGGCTCTTGGGGAACGGAAACTTTTATGAGGGATCATAACCGGACTGCTGTACTTTGCTCTTAAAGCTGATGATGAAACAATCAATTATGCAGACTATGTCTGGGGTACTTTTCTGTAAAACTACTAGTCACTGGAGTGATGCTATATATGTTTTACATGCATATCTTTGATAAACGCCTGATAAATAATGCAGGGTGCTTAAAAGTTTGCTTTTTGAATTGCTACTGTACAGGGGACGCAACAACGTATCCTGAGCCAGAGAACAAAGGAGAGTTTCTGTCAAAAATGCTTTACGATTTTCGCTATTGCAAAGCTACAACGGAACGTTATCCTTGGCCGAACCCTTGAAACCCCTTCCATACACTTCCTTCAAAACGCCATTAATGGGGGGTCCGCTAACATCTTTTTAATCTGTATCCTCGTAGCTTACCGTAACAAACATGACTTAATTAAATTCATATTGGGGTCATACGTCCATTTTCTATTTTCACTCTTCTTCGTAAAATTCAATGGCAATGTTCAGGGCATAGTATATTTTGTTTCTCAATTGTCTGCCTGAGCAGCTTAGTTTTAGTTTCCGACTCCCATTAAAGGAAATGGATTTTTTAAAGGGTTGTATTTTTCAAGTCACGTATTGCTCCCGTCCTACCTGATGTTCAAATGGTTAATACCTGACTATAGTTAAAAGTTACCTCCTACTAATATATAGCGTTCGATATTTCATAGTGCATTGATGATTTAGTCGTACCAACTTTGAAAGTCTGTTAAGTAAACTTTAAAGAGTCCAAACATGCAGTTAATAATGATCATGACAATATTTTAGTTAAGACACTTTTGTTCAAAAGAAATCATAAAAAGTGATATAATATATAATGAAGCGCCTCTTGAATACCAAAAACGCAAACCCCGCTCACACAATTATGCTTTCATACCACCAAAGCCTCAAACTTTAACCTTTACTCCTGACGTATTCTTCTCCAAGCTTTCAAAAAAATCAATACTGTTAATGAGATGGGAATGGTCTGACTGAACATTTCCATTTTGAGCTTTGGGTTTCACAACTGGCTGTTCTTCTAACTCTGGGAAATAGCTTTAATGGACACGTAGAAACAAATACATCTCAGGTATTAGTCTTGGGACAGGATTGCTCATCTTTTTCAGAGTCTGACAATGATTCCGTTTCTCTGTTTGTAAACTTTATTCAGGTTATGCGTACGCCTATCCCGAGCCAAAAGACAAAGAAGCGTACTTAAAGAATGTCCTCTACGATTATGACTACGATGCGTCTCATCATTCAGCCCTTCCAGTTCATTGGGACTATCCAGGAGGCTTTGGAACTGCACCAGGATTGAAAGAGTAACCCAATCCCGTTTTCAAACGCACATACAGTTTGAGTTGAGCAATGCGTTCGGGCAAAACAAAACATTCAACTGTTAAACTAATCTGATACTGTGTGATGCGCATAAATATAGGCACAATGGGAGTTTAAATCGTAGTATTTGTACTTATCTAGATTGTTATGCTACGAGGTTTGCAAATCATATCTTTATGTATCTGAACTAGGTACGTATGCATATTATTTTTTAAACCTGTTTACGGGATGGGTGAACTTATGAATTTAGTACTCGTTAGAAATTTATTTCGCAATGTCAGTTAATTTATGATAAAATAATATTATAAAATAAAAATCAAAACACAACTCAGTATTTATTAGCATTTTCAGTGTATTTTCAGCAACATTTTCATGTTGTCTCATTTTCTATGCGAAGTGACACCATTGTTGGATTTTACCCAATAGATGGCTTGTGTTGTTGGTTGCAGCCACGGCGTAAGATATTTTACCACTGCTCACGACTATGAGAGGTTTACCCAAGTTTTAAGCGTTTCCTGTGTGGATTATGGACCGGTAAGAGGGATACTTTCGAATTTTAAAGCATTTTGTACAGTTCAACCTTTGCAGTACTATCACTGTTTGCACTATGAATTGTCAATGCAAATGAAACGAGCACTTTAATCCATGCAACTCTCTCTTTCTCTGCTTGCTGGGATTCTGCAGATTAAATTGTATATTTCAGGAGACGAAGTGGACCTTGATGACATATATTATGGATTTCACTTTTCGTACCCACAATACCTACCTACCTACTTAAGTGAACACTAAATATCATTCAAGTACTACTTGAGCAATCAAGTAATTTGTCTAGCGCATCATAGAGCGAAAGCGCAATTTCCATTACTTCACCATCTAATGACTCTGTACGAAACAAAATATACCTTTCTAAACGTCCAAACTGCTTTATAAGCCTTTTCTTCATTCCTTGTAACCCACTCATTGTCCCTGTTTTTATTATGCTTAAAGATAGCATCCCAGTCGTCTTCCTTCCCTGCATTAAATACCCTCGTTGTCGTAAAATGTAAGCTGATATAATACACTCCGGATTATATTTATTGCTTGATGGTTGTTCTTGTAATAGGAATAGTACTAAAGTAACGCTTTTTATTCACGGATTCCGCCACTCTTAAGTACATTCATTCATACATCATTCCCTTCTTTTTTCCCTTCTTTTCTTGTTCTTCTCTCTGCCTTTCTCTGTCTTCTCTTTTGACTTTCGCCAACCCCATAAATCTCGTTGTCCTCTGTATTCCATACATTTTCGTTGGCAAAAAAAAAAACTCTAGCTACAGACATTAAGTCAGAGGATATGAACACTACAGAAGCGACGAGTGTGTCGTTTTGATACAAAAATATATTAGAGCTTTCCCCTCGCACAGTGAAATGTTGAAAAACGTGGAAACAACCTAGTAATCCGCCATAGTAGCCCTGTATTTTTCTATTCCCTGCAAAAATTTGAAATGCTGATCACGATCATGTGCGGAATGAGTGAAAGTGATGCGATACCAAAATAAAGTGTATCGTGTGTCTACTTTCACAAGACAGCCAGACAAATGGACGGACATAAGACGATAAGCACAAAGTACGGACTGTTACAGTCCAAAAAATGAATTTCTGACAGTAACAGTAGTAGAAAAAGAATCCAAAGTTTTCAGCTAGATTACAAAACGGCATCTTTTTCTCTCTTCTCACGCTTGCTTGTATGATGAGTTTTTCAAGATAATGATTCTTCAGACTGGTGGCGGTGGTAGAGTAATAAAATGTGATTCACTCCATACGAAAAAAAATCTCTCTCGTGCGTATTTTTTATTCATGTTCCATCCCCAATAAAATGATACGCTTTCTTCTCAATCGGTTGAGTGAACATTCCGTTGAATACGGAATATTACTCTGTGACGCCGGAATCGACAGCGCTCAGGAACTCGGAGAATGTTCATATTCATTTGAGACCTGGTGCTTTATTTCCTGTCAATGAGAAATTCCAGAAAAAAGGTTCAAGTAGAAGGAGCAAGTGAATTAGTTTGCAAGGTGGAAAGTCCTGGATTGGGGTATACACAATGGTTCATTCATAGCCGCTCAACCGTACATAAAAAATAGTGGTTATGTTAGCACATCTACTCACAATCTAGTTTTTAGGGCGTTTGATGAGATGATAATCGAATGGGAGAGGCTGGTAACCCTTTAGGAATAGTAAAGGGTCCCAATGGAGCCCGATTTTTCATTGAATACATCGCAATTTTTGTAATAAATACATACCTAATCTCATATAAAAAACCTACTTAGAAAAGGTGCAACTTTTCTTAGTACTGAAAAATGGGCATCAGGTTAGTTTAGAAGGTTGAAAATTGCTTATTCTGATTTGTTCAGAAACAACTGGCAATATTTATGGATAGATCCTAAATATAACTAAACGATGGTAAATTTAAATTCGAACCAGGTTTTGTTTCAGGTTAACTTTTACTTTTTGCCACAAAAACTTTCAATTTTACATATTACGAAAGAAGAACTTTGTTTTATAGCCAATAGCTGAATTGGAATGTGTTATAATACCTACCTAGGTAAAAAAAAATCAGTGGAGACGACAGAAAAGGTAAGAACAAATCAAATGCAAGGTACTGTGTCTTTTTTTACCTACATAAAAATAGCCAGACATTTTTGCTACTGACACTTATAGGTCACGTTGAAGAATTTTAGGCATTGTTGTGAAAACTATATATACGCCGGGGTAGGTTACTATAATGTACTGTAATTTTGCAGAAATGATATTCTACATAGAAATGGTGATATGTATAGTGGCAACCGCTTTTGATATATTCTCTCTCGCATTTTCAGCCGAGGAATCCTGATACGAATGGAAGCTAAGTAAAAAATCATCTAGCCAGGTTCCATTTGGCATCAGCATCTATGATACTAGTTGTTACGTGCTGTATACCACTCTGGTTATTAGTTTTCTTCATACGTTTTCTCGAAAGTACTTCAATTTCCTCTTCATACCTTCAAACGAATAAAATGAAAAGTTGAGATGTGTCGTTTCTCTTTTTCTTCCTTACGAAAGTTGATACGTTCAGTTCTCTAAAACTGATTGTTCTTGACGCAAGTTGAAAGTGGGTAGTCGTCAGTGACGAAAGTTTGGCCTTGTTTAAAATGTAATTATATGAGCCCACCCTCACAAAAATAGAATGAATAACTTTTTACAAAAATGAAAACTCCTATATTCTGTAAACTGGATGGGATAGTCTGTATTTCAATGTGGATTACTTCCGTCAACAGCACTTTCCTTTTCCACACATGCATTATATAATGGAATCCGCTTTCTGGAAACTGATGCGAACATTATTTCTCGAATAAAGTAGGACTGAGCGAATTATTTTTCCCTCAAAAAAAGGATATAATTTCAAGTGAAAAGCTTCCGTTTCTTTTTTTTTTATGCTGTAACTCCCTCGTTAATAATAAACTGATGTGGTTGTTATTAAAAGTTTGTAAATGAAAAAAGTATGTTGTGTACATGGATAAATCTAGAAATGGGAACGGTTTTTAGAGAAAAGAGGAAAATAAACTCAAATGAATTACAACAAGTTTTTTTCTGCAGAAAAGTAGTCATATATAAACTTAAGGCTTATCGAGAGAGCTACTCGTAGCAAAACAGATTACAACTGAAAATGTATTTTCTTGAAAGCGTACTTACACCAATTGAAGTAGGTGTCTGCAAAAGTTCTTTTTATTCTAGAATGAAAGCGGAATGCGACATACCTACATATATTCGGTTTAAATTATGTTAAAAATAACGGCACAACTTTTTTCATGATTGTCATGTTGTTTTAAGCATTTTTTTCGGTTACCTCCCATCTCTATTTTTATAGACAACTGTACGCAAAATAAAAATCCCTTTTGAAAAGGAAGAAATTAACAAAGTTTTTCTCAAATTATTTTTTGGCAGTGGTTCCTTTGAAAATGAAAGTAACGCGTCAATGGAAGCGGTGGTGAAATAGTTGTTGTTAAAAAAAGAAGCATCGAATACCTATTCACTTTTTTCTATCCTAAACTTTTTGTCTTGTTGTTTCGAAAAATTATAGGTGATTCTGAGTTTTCATTTTTTCAGGCTACTCGTTTGAAAAGAATGCAATGTACTTTGTTTTTCCAGCATTTTGCATTTGAAGAGAGTCTGCTTGAGTTTTACTTTGAACTGGAATACCCAGAAATGCCCTTCACTCGACTGATTCCCTTTGGTTAATGAGCGTAATAGGGAAACTCAGAAAAATAAGCGAACGGGAATAGCAGTCTCCTCCTGTAATTTAAAGGACAAATTATGCGTGAGGTGGTTTGGAGGAGTAGACAGAGTTAATACAACGGCAGTTGTCGTTGAATTGTAGCCCGTTTTTCGTACTGTGCGTCCTTTTCCTTAAAATCCTCGTATAATTTACTAATCCATTACGGGAAAGTTATCGTCGGTGCTGGAACTTCGTCGACAAAAATAGATGATGATAATTGTGAAAGAATTTTTTTTAAATTGTACAAAAGCTACCCTGTCGGCAGCCAGGGTGGCAACAAGACAGACAATGAAAAGCCAGACTTTGGTGGCAAAGGCGGTGGGGCTCTTTGTGTTGATGGAGCTTCTTTTGTTTTCCCATTTACTATTGTCATCCCACACTTTCCCCTTTTATCGTGCAGACGGACGCTATTATATAAATAAGAAAGTTAAGTCGAGTTAATGAAGAAGCCATGTGGCTGCCTTGACTAGCTTTTTCCTGTTGCCTTTTCATTTTTCAGAGTGAGAGAATTTGGGGGAAAACGTGCAGTGTCATGAGAGAGTGGTGGAAAGCGGTAGAAGAAAGCACAATGATGTAGTATGTACTATTTTGTATATTATATGCTCTCTGTACACGGTGATGAGTTTGGGAAAGCTGGGAAGACTAATATTGAAAAATCTTCTTGAGAGCGGGAAAGGGGTGCGGGCGCTTTTCTTTTTTTCAGCATAATGCTCTCGTTTTACCTAGTTAATTTTTCCCTTTGCTGTGAGAACCCCACCAACTGAGAATCTCCCAGGAAGTAGAGGAAGCATAATTTTTCCTGTCATCTTAATAAGCGTGTGCTATTCAGAAGTTAACCATTTTTACGGTACACGCACACGCATTAGATGATCTTTTTTCAGCTTCCTTCGCTAAAAATATCTAGTGTATACTGCACATTAGGCCCCATTAACAATTTTAAACGTACGATAATTGATCTGTTTTGAATTTTTGGTAAAGAGTAAGAGGTTTGTATTACCCAGCTTCTTTCGAATAAAGACCACTTATGCTGACACACACATGTAAGCTTAGAAAATAATTTGGAGAGTATAACAGGTATTAAATTGTAATTTTGCTACAACATTCCGTTGAAGCAACCGAGTCTTCTTGCGAAACTGTTGAAAGCATAAATCCCATTCCAACCTAGCGACATTACCGACTCTCCCATTTCTGTCTTGGTCAACTGCATGAAACCCGTTTCCCCGAAAATGAACCGTAACACAGGTTGAGTTAAGTAGAAAAATCGAAAAACGATGGCTGTTGTGCCTGTTTCAGAAAACTAAAAAACGTAGCATCAAAGATTTTTTAATAAAAGGTAAGCTTAAGAGAACTATATATATTATATCTTCACCGACATTTTAGCAAAGTTGACTTACGATGCTGTGTAAGGAAAATTCTCCGTTCTACGCGAAAGACTAAAACATATTGTTTTAAATTGTATTTCCCCTGGATGTATTCTTCTCTTTTGAAATGATTTTCTCGACCTATCCCTGTACTACAGCAATAATGACCGATTGTGTAACACGCTCTCTCTCTCTCTCTTCTACCCTTTTCCAAATCGCTCCAGTGAAGTTGAAACCGAAACTATTGAAGCATTCTCATGATTCAGAATCGCTCGCCCTATTTTTTCTTATATAGTTTCTTCCCTAGAAATAAAAGTCTACTTTCTATCCTAAAAATATTACCCTCATCGTCCTTGTTACACGGGATCACACACCTTACCTTAGACGTCGCGTCATGAGGCACAAAGAAAGAAAATGCGTGAAACAGCAAGAAGACTGTGATTAGTCAAGGGAGAGCGGAAACTTTAGACAATTTATATTATGCTCAGCTGGAGACTTCTTTTTCGAAAATTTCGACCAAACCAAGTGAATATAACGACCAGGGACTTCTTCAAGTCCTGGATCTAATTTTTTTGTCCTTAGTTTTGGGGAAAATCGACGTTGTAAAACACGTTCCCGTCTATTCACCACAGTGTACACTGTACTTCATGCACCCGTATAATATACAATATAAAGAGATTTACCATAAGTTCCCTCTAAAGGGGTATGACCTATAACTGTCAACTGTGTACTTTTAATAAAAACTTAGAATCTAATCCTAATGAAAACTTTTTTCATAAGGAACTAAACTTTAGGTTTTTTTTCACTTTGCTGCAGCATCCTTTCATTATTTCAAACGTCAACCTCATATTTTATCACCCGNGTCAACCTCATATTTTATCACCCGGAGCCGACAAAAATGTCGCGAGTTTTAGCTACAGCAATATTTGCAATTGCAGCGTGTTTTGTTGAACTTGTGAAAAAAAAAACTTGGATCTACTTTGATTTTTTTGAAGCTGTCAGAGTATTTCTTTTCGGCTATTATTATCATCATTATGAAGGCTTTTGGTGATGTAAATCCCTCTTCATTATATTTTACCAAGAAATTCCCTTTCAAATTTGTAAGTCTATGAAATCTGCAACAAAACACAACATCCCCTTGAACATGTGTTCCCTTCGGGCGAAAATTATCTTGTTTGAAAACTCAAAGAAAAGTGCATTAATTTCGTTTGAATACCCTCCAAACTTTAATTCTTCCCTTTTTCTCGCAAGTACAGTTTGTAATCCCAAAAGAGGATTAGAATATTTTCTCCGAAACTCACTTCAAGTTGGTGGTTCAACACTAATCTTGCTTCTGGTCAAATAGTGGACAGTAAGTTTTCTACCCCGCTACATATATTACACTTTCCGACATGATTTAACTGAACAGTATGTTCGCAGTTAAATTGTCTACCTAGCTATTGTTTAGGAGACTCATTAGACATCCGTTTTCTACCAGGACAAACTACCACAAGCGGGTAACTTTACTGCAATAAGTTGGAACTTTGCTAAGTCAAACAGGTTTTCATGTTTGCATTCAAAACCCGAATAACACATACGTGTATAAATATACCTTCATGCCCTTAACTTGGGGGAAAGTTACTGCAAAGAAATCATAAAATCAGAGGGAAATCCATTTTCCTCTTTGTTGTTCCTTTCTACTTCCTTTCCCGTTTATCTTTCCCGACTTAACTCCTATTCAAACTGTCACGACGGTAGTATATATAGCTACTCGGCGTGCCATTTACCTTGCAGCTATTTCTATTCTTCTGAGGAACTATTGCATCCATCCTCACCCTCTACATTTATACTAAAATAATGAACATGTTCTATCAATATAGATGTTTGTGTTATTACTTACCAGTAGTAGTCGCATTACTTAATTGCATATTTATGTAGCCTGAGAGAAAACCATCGCTGTTTACTTTGGATCTCGAGACTTTTCGGGATATTATGTTGGTGCTGCTGTTTTCCTTCTTCGGCATAATGAGAGCGTTTTTGATGCTGCAGATGCTGCCATTTCACACACACAACCAATATGCGGGATAATCGTCCTCTAGTTAAAGTCGTTTTCAGTTTCTCTCTCTCTCTCTCTCTGATGCGTCATTCGGAATTTTCTTGAGTTTGAAACACAAGAGCCACATGTGTGTGTGAACTGAGGAAGTGTGAGACTCTTGTCTGAAGGTACACGATGGAGAACACAGACCGGAAAAAGGGAGTCTTAAGTCATCCTGTGAACATTTTCCCGATGTTGAAGCAAAAGGAGTGAAGTTGGCAGGATCCGAGTAAGAGAGAGAGAGAGTTCTGGAGACTACATTAGCAAGAAAATAAAACGCATCAAGGGGACTTGACTAGTTGAATAATGAATTACCTCTCTGGCGCGCTCTTCCATATCTGGTGTCTACCGAGAATAATGGTCCACTTGCTGGAGGATTAGTTTTAAGCAAACACAGCAGTTTTTTCCTTAAAAAACCAGTGACGAAAAGACGAAGGGATAGTTTCTCAGTTAAAAAAATATATGCAAGAAAAGTACTGCAACGACCGTAGAGAAACATGTAGGCCTTACTAGCACAAGAGAAAAAACGGCCTTTGTGGTTGCAATAATGTACATTTATTTATATCAAAGTACAGAGCAAGGCGCGGTCTAGTATTTATGTGCAGTAACCCGTACGAATAAACTATGTGGGAAAAGTGGCTGCTCGACATTTTTTTCTTTGAGAAAGTAGCTGAGCCAGATAGAAGAATATTGTTGATTTTCTAAGAAAATACGGGCTACTTTTCAAGCTGTCCGCTGGGTAAAAAACGAGTTTGTCTTTTCCGCCCGCTATACTTTCATCTTGGGGACATAGGGTTTTCGCTCAAATGAAAATTTCTCATATGGAGGTTATCAGGTGCCAGGGGACAGTTTTGGTAAATTAAAGTGTAAAGATGGTGGGGGTATGCAATAGTAATAATAATTTTAAAGACATTTGTGATGCGGCATTCTGAGACTAATATTTTAATGTATTATCGCATATTTTTGCATCGGCGAAGCTGATGTTAGATGCCAACCTCTAATCCAGTAAAATCCACTCGTTTGCTGCAAATTGTAACCCTTTCACATTTTTGCTCTCGAAAACGTCGATCGGAAATTTTAGTAACGAGAATGGTTGTTTTTAGCAAGATAAGTTTAATGTGCTTTGCGTTTAGCAAATTTCGGCATTATTCGTGAAACATGTGACCTTTCATTTTTTCGCCTTTTTATGGCGCCCGTGTGTCACCAACACTGCCGTATCGTCTTTATGCAAAACAATAACTTTCTTCTCATCTTTGGTTACTGTTTCTTCTTACACGATTCCGTTTTTCGCATTTAATTTCAAACCATTAAAGGGAATGGCGTTTTTGTGTTTTTAAGCACATAAGCCATCAAACTGGGGTAGTTTGCAGTGAAACAATCCGTAAAGTTCACTAGCACCATTTTCACTAGATCGCACAAATTGACTTTGATACAATCTGATTGAGATGAATTTCCACAGATTTCCCATTAAAATGCTACCCTTCCGTAATAACATTCCATTTTCCGGTGGATCCTCGTTTTCCTCTTTCGAGTTTCGCCCGCCGAATCTTGTTCTTCACTATATCATTAGACACTTTCCCTGTGTATGCAGATGTTGTCAGCTTAACATAGATTTCTATACTGTACACAGATACATACGGCGCATTAGCGCTTTTTCATGTTTTTCAAGGAGTTAAAACAACCTTGTCGTTTTACTCTTGTATGTATCCCGTCTATTGTTGGAAACTTTGTGCCGAGACACAGTTTCCACGATGGTTTACGCATATGCATCTGATCGGATTGTGAAGGATTCACATAACCACTGTAACGAAATAAACGGCCTGCCAACTTATTCCATAAATGTACCTGAAAATGTCATAGGATTAATGGAAATATATTATTATCCCTTTTCCATGTGTGTTCCGAAGCGATGTGGCCAGGACATGTTCATTCACACAGGGAACAGCTGAGGATCTCCCCGCTATCCAGGAACGGAGGAGTTTTTTCGGTTGTCATCATCATCAACAGACTGCCAGCGACATACAAAAGATGTGCCCTCACATTGCAGCGAGAAATGAAGCGTAGTGAAAGCATGGACTACAGAATGAAGGGTTTGGTTGTCTTTCATTGACATGTGGAAAGCGTCAGGGATGAGACAAACAGAAATAGATTTTGTCAGCGAAAAATATAGAGGCTTTGAACGGATGAAGTGAGAGAGGGCAAAGTAATTTATGCAAGAATCGAACTTGAGTGTGTTAAAAAATATCGATCTTTGTACATTATTCGAAAGTATGTAGAGGAAATGTGATTTGAAATGAAGTGCGATTTATTTCATTTTTTTGAGAACATGGGTAAGGCATTGCTGATAGTCTAAACATTTGGCAATTTGAAATGAGGTAGTACATTTTCGAATAGTTGGTTGGGTTCAAGTACTTCGAAAGCCAGCTAGCATGACTTCTTTGAATTCTTCGTTTGGCAGCTTTTGCAGTTCTTGCAGAGTCGACAATACAACTGTCTATATTTGGCCTTGTCCACGAGTCCATCCCTCCATCGTTGACCGGCGACTTTTGCCACACAGTACATATTTCCCCCGTATTTGCGAAACATCTCAAGGTGGTACAGAATGAAGGGGTTGGGGACACGCTTATTATGTTTCTTAACTTTTCCATCGCGGGTAGATTTCTTGCCTCCAGAAGATGCATTCTTCCTAGCTTTGGATTTCGTAGGGGGAGCACAGGAGTCGTCCGCATTATTGAGTCTAAGTTTGCTCTTTGTTGATTCAGAGAGTTTTGGCTTGCGTACTTTCCCCATTGTCGTCGTATTAGGTTCCGACCCGATGAGTTCGGAGAAGATCAATGAATGACCAATATTCAACGGGTATTGCAAAAATTCTTTTGGTACCTTGGACCTTTTACCTTTTACTACTTGTTTGTTTTGGTGCACTTCGCTATTCCCCATGCCGTTACTAACAAAACGGATCTAACTGTTTGAAAAAAGAGTTTCCATGTGAATGCATGTCATCGAAAACTTTTTTTCATGGAAGCTTTTTCCATACCTTCATTTTCATACACAAGAGTGTAGTCGCATTACCACCCCAGGTGTATTCCTCGGAGCATATCTGCCTTGAACGGAAGGACTTGGAGAATTACGACGGATTTGTTTGGATAAGAGAAAAAAGTATTTTTCACATTTTTCCAATTTCTCTGCAAATACTAGCCGGAACAGTTAACCTAAATCCGTGTCATGTCATATTTAATGGGTGAAAGTGAAAGAATGATCTTTTCGCAAGATCAAGCTATTTGTATAAACGCCAGTCTAGCTCACATGTGACCATGAGCAGAACCAGACAATTGTCCGTTTGTATAAGTTCCAGTTCATATGTACGTTCTTGCTCCTGAAAAATGATGTTGATTATGAAGATATGCCATACGGTGACGTTCATTGAATTGTTAGTTGCTCCTGCTTCTGGCATCCAAGCACACAAGAATCCACTTGAATCCCCACATCAAACAGTAAGTGAGTGAGAAAGACGCAGGGAATGTCTTATTACCACTATCACCAGGGAGTCTCTTATTCTTCACCAAGAAAAATGACCTTTTCACGTTTGGCTCCATCCAATCCAAGAAAGCTGGTGTTACTCAAGGTAAACCATAAACCGTGTTCACTCGAAAAAAAACGAAAAAAAAATCCAATTCAACTTTTGCGAAAAGAAATCCCAAAGAAACGACGACTAGCTATATCACTTGAATCATTACCGAGTACGTGGTAAAAGTAAAATAGGATAATCTTGTAAGCATCTAGAACCATTCATCCATACAGAAATGGTTGGCAGATGTACAAAACGGTGAAGTATGCCTAAGTGAATCGCAAATAGCCGTATATGTATACTGTATACGCTCTTGAAACCTTAAAGTAGTAATACAACTGCACAGCATACTGAGCAAATGTGAAAAAAAATCAAACAGAAAATTGCCATCAGGAAGACAATTGAATTGAAAGAAAGACACAATCCAAGTTGAAAACGTTCTCAGACAAAAAATGAAAAAGTTCGCCAATTGTTCCGACTGACTTGGGCAAATGTGGTGAAGCTTACAAGTGAGTAGAACGTAAAATCCTTAAAGGTATTAGACCCAATTTGGTTTTGATAATTGGAAATATTTTTATGCATCGAGGTTATTTTTTTGTACTGCAAGAAAGTAGTAACTAGAAAGAAAATCTATAATGAACAGGGCGGAATGCTAAAATCCAGGAAAGTAAGTAAATGATGATGTCGTTATAACTTGCAAATCCCTAAATTCTCAAGTTTTTCTTCCAACATGACAAAAGCAGACGGAGAACAATGCGAATACATACTTATCTCTGGGCTGACTAACTTGACTTTTTCTTTTTTGTATTCTTAGCTCGTCAACAAAAAAGTCTTTTGTTCGTTAGTGAGAAACCACGAATGCATGATGATTTCTCCTTGTGAAAAAAAGAGGATCATGTTATTACCTAGAGAAAGAAAAAGTAAAAAAAAAAAATGTGTTCAAGCGGGCGGCGAAACAAAACCTAGGAGGAACTTAATAACGACGCTACTCATATTACCCCCGCCACTAACAAGCCAAGGAAGAAGTTTATGCATTTTTTTGCCAAGTCAGCATGTCAAATGTTACAAATGAGATCGTGGTGGTTGAGGACGAGCCATCTGTAAAATGTAGCCAGCCACCTATGTAATTGATGAGTTTTGTTACGTAGATGAATGTTTAATTACATTTGACGCTAACAAACAATCAAGAAATAGCAATAACTTTTTCCGACAAGTTTTATATACATCTTTCGATACATTTCGCCTCTCAGTTCTGGTCGGAAAAAATAACACAGGAGGAATCTTCTCTTTGAATCTATTTGTGAATCTTTTTATTTAACTTTTCTTGTTAGCTAACTGACTCTTTTCCAAAAGAAATGATAGTCTTGCCCGGAACTGTAAATGGTTTATATATGCGATACCAATACTAAAAGTATACATTAAGGAAAACAGGCATTCCAAGTAAACCATGAGGACACATAAAAAAGGAAGAAAACAGGGTGTGAAGTGATTTTATGACCGTGGAATTGCTCTTGCAAAACTTTTTCGTAAGTCTGGACATTCAAGTCTCCGCTAGAAAGATTTTTTTTTTTCCTCGCGGACAATTTTTCGTAGCATAATGTCTACCGCTATAACCACGCTTGCATCTAGTTCCACTCGACATGGTCGTTTTTCCTAGAAATTGCCGCAAGGTTGCTATTATTTTAGTTTGAACATTTTTCCTCTCAAGAAATCCTTGCAAAAAATATCAAACGCTTTTCCTACATGGACTGTTCCATAGGGAAAGTGTTCAAATACGGGGAATGCATCAAAGAAGACGTTGGTAAGAAAGAGAAAAACCTAATAAAAAAGTAAATGAGTTGGCTCCTTCAAGCCACATTTTTAAACATCGTTTTCTCCTCTTTGCCAAAGTCAACTCACACTGACTTTTTGGATAAAAATATTAATATTCTGGTGTGTGGACAAAGTGAAATCTGAGCTGGCTCAACTTTCGCAGACAAAAAGATGTGTATCCTGATCATGACATCGAAAACGATTTGCAATTTGATCTTGCTCACGTTTTCTCAGCCGCGTAAAACAATCAGACGTTTGCGATTATTCCAACGGAACATAAAACGTACATTCTCTAAAGGGTTATAGTTGAAAACCCGGTTCACACATAATGTGCACTTGTGCGATAAAGAATATCATACACATTTTTTAAAGTAAAAGAACACTCTAAAAAGTATATCGTATGACATACGTCATGTTCGTGCATGAGATATGTGGTTCCCAGCTGTAAATGAGTGTGATCAGTGAAGCCATTACCCTTGCCGACCACATTTAATGATGTCCATATCGGTATAACAATGTGGACCATTTTTAAAAGTCTAACAGCATATAAAACTGCCACCAGCTTTACCACCAGCACAAAACCACACTGATTTGATCTGATGGGAAATGATAAAATATTCAGACGCTTTTTTCTTCCTCGCTTCCTCCGCTTCTGCTCTTATTCACTTTTGATGTCGCTTGTGGTTCTTTGCTGAGCTTGCTACTCACTTGTGAAAATGTGTGCGTATTTTCTACCAGAAGCATTTCTCTCGTGTTCTTTGTACACGTTTGTCTTCGCTTCTCATAGACACACACACACGGTTTCCTTCCTCGCACTTTTTATTACCGGACGCGACCATCGTGCAAAATGTGAATGAACTTTGAAAGAAGAATACGCGGACGAACCCAGTAACTTGGATTACATTTATTCCTTACGTTACGCAGATAGCTTCACACATTATTCAAATAACAAGATCAAGATAGTTGTTGGAATACAAATAAAAAAGAATTATATTAACTTCGTATAAGTTTTGAAGCCATTACAGTTTTCAGTAGAATGACTTTCTCGTCTACATCGCTGCAAAGACGCTCCAGCGATGCTATCATGTAAAAATTCCTTGACATTTTTAATGGCTTGTGTAACCATCATTTCCCTCCTCTTTCAGATTCGCCAAAGGATGATAATAATGCCAAAAGTAGTAATGGCGCTGTGTATGTAAGATTTCCCTACTTACCTACACTTTTTCTGTATTTACTTTCTCCATGATTTTTTGCTGTTGTTGTCGCTTTTCTACAGTGGAGTCAGGCAAAAAAGAGTGTCCATTAAAATTTTGGTCATGTCGCTGAAAACCCCTTGCAAGCAATAGAAAGTATAAGAGAGAGAGAGAGGGGAAAACAGCGCAGATTATACTGCTTTTCATCTCGTGATGATCATGAACTGCTACAACTATTATGCTACTCACATTATTATTGCATTGCATTATGATACCGGAGAAAGTTGCTGGTATATAGGGTGTAGGGATGGCGTGTGTGTGTGAACAAGATCGTAAAACTGCCGTGGATATCTTTTAGATACACACCAGCGAACAGCCCGCCAATAAAGTTAACTATTATTGGTGTATTTGTAAAACTACTTTAAGAGGAAAAATCTTATAGTGTAAGCAGAACTTTTGTCGTGTGTGTATGAAAGTCCTCTTATTATTACTATGATGGAAAAAAATTCTGTTCACATTTTTATGAACTTTCCCTGCCGAACAACCACGAAGACATGATAAAGTCTCGTGAAAAATATTGAAAGAAAGCTAGAGGCGAACGCTTAATATATGTGAAACACTCTCTATACGGTGTACATGTAGCCGATGAAAACTTTTCTTTGTGAATGTTGGGCTGAGTGAAAAAAAGAAAAAGAGAGCAATGATCTTCATCTTTCTTATATAATGACGGATGAGGACGATATCGATAAAGATAAGTTAAAATATATGGTTCGCTAGCTGTACTCAAAGTGGGTATCTTTGCCAAAAGACCGAATAAGACGTAAAAAACCACAGACTACACAAAGGCAAAAAGGGTGTATGTGGAGGTAGAAAAGTATTCTTTTTTGACGTACGTAATCTGAAGGCTATGTCCTTTCACGGCCCATCTTTGCCTTCACGTCCGTCCTGTTGGTTTGTTTCTTGACAAGTTATTTTGCCATTCTTTGCCTTGCGTTTCATTCCAGCCGACTCAGTGAGAAACTACAAGGAATTTGTTGCTTTGTCGAAACTTCAAGCATCTATGTACATGTTCTATAAAGAAATTTCACCTAACCTCCGTTAAACTCGGTTATAAAATAATTCCCGATTCCCCGACGTTGACGAAGTCTGGAGCTGAGTAGAAAAAGTCGTTATCATTTTGATAGGCATCGTGTTTCTCTGCCAAAGACAATCTATGACCGGAAGGCAATAAGTTACGGATTAACCAGATAGCGTTTACGAAAGCAACAAAAACATAGCGTTTTTACGTCTCAATCTATGTGGAAGCAGTAAAAGAGCAAATCAACTTCATCTGTTCTATTCCATCATCATCATCAATTTTTGCAGACAAAAAACTTTCTCTTCGGCGGTTTCACATTTAAAATGTACCGTTTTCCGCTGATTTCAAGTGGTTATGTTCTCCCTTTTTCAATTTCACTTCTTATCTTTTCTTGGACAGATTATGTTTTGAGAAAAAAAAAAGCATAATGGGCATATGAGCACGTACTTACAACCAGAACCTGACCACTACACTGGCATAAACTCAGGAGCTTACATATGCTGAGTAGCCCGAAGAATAAAAAACAATCCGTTTGTCATTTTCTTTTGTTTTCCTTAAAAACAAGTATTTTCAAATCCTTCGAAATGATATCCTTCGTGAGTATCGTGAGTGAGAAAATGAGCTCAAAAGTTTGCGCATTGGTTCTACAGAATTCAGGTTCATATTTCCTATGATTTTGGCAATAAAAGTTATACGTTACAATAAAACATAATGTAGTATCACATAACATACCGTTTCTGTTTTTCGAACCCAGCTACAAAGTGATCACGATAATAATCAGCAACTGTCACCACAAAGATTCGCAATCGCAAGCTTTATATAATAGGAACGTTCCCGAAAAATAACTCCTGCGTGCGTGAGGACCTCTTGAAACTTGGACAACAATAATATCAAGTGTCCCTATCGTTAGTCACCCGTTTCATTGGTTTAATATAATACTGCCATCAAATTTTTAGAAGAAGCTCCCTGACAGAAAATAGCCATTTTGTACCCTTCTCTTGATTCTTCTTGTTTTTAACTTCTTATTGAACTGAGAAAACGCTAGCCAGAAGTTGGCGGTTTTTCTTAGGATAGAATCTGTACCATCATCAGCATCATTTCACTCGTAACATTTTGGACTCGCCATAGAGCCTTTGAACGCAAGTTCTGCTGACTATATGTAGACCTCTACTAGGAAAAAGGGCCACAAAAAGAAAGAAACTTTGTAATAAATGAGATTCGCTTTTGTTGAGAAAAAATAAGAATTTTTGGACGCAGAAATTGCTGAACCAAGTTAGCGCTAACTTACTTTTCCCAGCAAAAGAGAATAGCCGTTACAGACAGACGAACTCGCACATGTGTGTGTAAGTATAGATAATAGCGTGGCTGCTGTTGTAATAGATTACTCTCTCTGTAGTACTTTTTTTATTCCTGTGGTAGTGAATGTTCAAGAAGGCGGAACATTATTTTAGAAATTTATTTTAAAAAGGATTGCTTCCTTTTTGCACTCCCAATGCTACTCCAGCACAACCAAAGTTGTAGATTAGCCTGTATAATAATATTATGTGGGTGGTCCGAAGGATAATGTACATGCACTTATGACATGGATTATAATAATAAAAAGTCTAAAGACTATGCACCATTATAACTGTTGTAATATATAATGAAAAAGGAAACTGGAGAATGGACCAAGCCAACCGAAAGATAACCGTTAAAGATTGCTTTTACCATTTCATTGCACTCTCGCTCTCTCGTAGTTCCCAGTCTAAACACTAGTTTGGTTTAATGTGTATTCATACGGGTTATTATAATATTCTCTGATGATATGGTGCCATATGGTTTCTAGTTTTTCGGAAACGGTTCTGAAACAGCTGGTAAATTGCCGTTGGAGCAATTAAAACCCAAAGCGGAAAATGTTGATAGCCTTCCACTCTTGAGTGTACTTTGGTTGATATTATTTTAAAGGACGGATATACGCGTTTTTTAAAACTTACTGTTGCTGATGATTAGAATGACGGCCGGAAAACTGGGTAAATTTCAATGCACTACTTGCTGCCCGGAATGTGTACACTAATGTGGGAAACAACAATTTAAGCGTGTATCATTATCCATCTGCTCGAGACTTAGTTTGAGATACATTCTTCTTTCTGCACAACCGTAACGAATTAAACTGTAAAACGAAAGTAATTTTCGCTTAATTTTATGTCCTTCTCTGAGAAACGGTGCTACATATTCTGTGTAAAGCAGTTAGGAGGACTATTATACTAAGATGGCCGACGAAGATATGTAACCACGTCCGTTATTTTGCATGTTACAACTTGTTTTATAGCTATTCTGGTATTTCTGAATCGAGTTGGAAAAGATACATACTTTATGTAATTGAAATTTCGATTTTGGTACGGCTCCTGTCCTTGTCAACTGCAGGAGAGAGACATGATGTTTCAATGCATCAAGGAAAGGACTGTTATTCTTTTATCTTTTATCATATTGCTTCCTTTTCAAATGAAAATAAACCGATTTCCTGTTCAAATTCTCTTGTGTGAAAGCCTGTCCAAAATCGATTTCCCTAAAAATGCCTTTTAAGATTGTCGCGCTCAATCTTACCCATTGTTCCTTTTCATTGTTTTCTTCCAATCGTTTATCCTTTAAAAACATGAAAACCCAAGAAATTCCATAACATTCTCAAATGCACGATTGCACAACTTCGTCAAAAACCTCTGAAGGGATGCGCGTTGTGTGCTTTACATAACACGATATATTGAATCACAACTACTAAAAGAAAAACCACCCCCATCAGTATACCCTCATTCTTTCCTCCAACTCCATTTCCCTCTTCTTTTCATACTGCCTACCATTCACCTCCTCGTTTTTTTGTGTAAACCTTGTCCTGAAAAGCAAACAGATGCATACACATGTCACCTTTTTTAGGAGTAGATCAACCAGATGCACATCATGACAACATCAACGACATTAACATGGCAAAACGAGCAATAGCCTAAGTTAAACTGCTATTACACTTTTCTCTCATAAGTGTGCGCGTGTGAACGAAAAGTCTAAAGTTTACCTTTCCTTAAAATGTTGCAGATTTTTCAAGAGAAAGTTAGCTGAGGGAAGACAAGTACAAGTGGCATTCTTTCCCCTTTTCATTTCCCTCTCAGAGGAGATTTGTTTGCTCAATATATTTATATTACAACCCGTTAGAAAAAAGGACGAAAACGGAGAAAGGAGCGAGTAAAACACGATAAAATAAAAGTGGTGTCGTACATCTTCCCTTGCATGTTTTCCCACCTCCATAGCCACGCCAATTTTTGCGTGAAAATAACAAGAAAAACATTTCACCATGAAAATGAGATTGTTTACTGGCGTTTGAAGCAGAAGTAGCAGCACAGGAGGAAAGAAAATGAAGAGAAAGAAAATATGCTCATCTCATCACTAGATCAACTCTCAAAAGAGCAAAAACACTCGACTTTTTCCATTCGCTTGTGGCAGAATATACCCTGAGCAAAAAAATATTTTTGCCTTTGTAGACACACACTCGCTCCCCACAACATTGTCTTCTTTTTGCATTGTTAGTCTCGAAAATAGTAGTCACCAGAGTAGAGCGTCGTCCCAAAACAAATTTGTTTCCTTCCGCATTGCTTTCATATCAAGGCAGGAGGGAAAGTCAAAGTAACGTTGCTAGTTCGGGTAGTTCCCAGTCACGAAACTACTGCTTGATGAAGACCAAAGTTTTAGGTTTGATACACATAAAAGAGCCTTTGCTAAACTACACTGTGATATTCATAAGAGAGTCAAAACTATCGCTATTTTCACGACAACTGCAAAAGCCGTCCAACAAACGATCCCATCATCATATAAAACGAACGTGTTTGTTGTTGTTTTTATATCCAACTTTCCAGAATGTGATGCTCATATTGTTCAACATTTTCTTTTATCCAAGATTCAATATCGTTTTACGTTTTAACTTTTGTCAAGGACTAGCAAAAATGTTGTGATTTTTTTGTGCATAAACATTTTTCAAACTTAAGAATTTTTATTAAAGAATCCACAAAACTTTTGGCTGTTGGAAAGATCCACCGTTTTCAGGTCCTTTACCCCGAGTTTGGGATGGGTTCGGGGATAGTTTTTTTGCTCTTAAGCTAAATTCCTTGGCATCACCTCCAGTACCTTGGATTGTTCAATACAGTTCTTTCTTGTTGGAAGCGGTAAAGTAGAGCTGCACATGTCGACAGCGTTTTCTTCATCTGTCACAGAGAACACAAAATGGGCTTGTCTATTAAATCAAAAAAACGAAAAGAGATGCCCCTTTTGTACAAAAAGAAAGAAAGAAAGTATTACAACCATTATACTTGATATATTCTACCTCGTAAATATATAAAACGAACACTGTTTGTTGACAGTGATTGCGGTAACACATAATGTTAAAAGGATGTTTCCTTTTCGCTCGGCAGGAAAAGGATGAAAAATGCATGTTATTTTTTGCCATAAACTTTGCATAGAGCAAGTTCCATTGTCTGAAGAGATGACAAACTGGCTACAATTTATTTTCTTTTTTTGTCATTCTTCCTTTCACTTATCCTCTTGATCTTCATCGAATATCCGCAGCAATGGGCAATGACAGTAGTCGATAATAATGATGCGCTGCTTTTACAACCATTCGTCATTCGTTGAAAACATAGGCGTTATAGATTTTGCTGGTAGCGAAGAGATGTGGCCTCCCTCTAAAGCATACCTAGAGTCCTATTGTCATTTTTACGATGGGACTGGTTGTGAAATTTTGAAGTTTTAAACCGATGGGATTGAATTAAGTACAAGGTTAATGGAATGGGTAGCTTTGAAGTGCTTTCGTCGGTTGTTTGTGACAGTTTGAGAGGTCAACGGACATTGAGAAACGAGGAAAAATATATGTTTGAAAATAAAAATGAGGTACTCCTATTTATCCCATAAAATTCTTTGAAAAGAAGAGTAATAATTAACAAAAAAAAATGCTCGGCATTTCAATGAATTAGTAATTAAAGATGGTTAGTTTTTGGTGGAGACAATTGAAGCTTGTAAAGTATAAGAATGGAATGCAATACTACTGTTGGGCTTAACGAAGTTTTACGAAAAGAGCATAAAGCTAGTTTAAATAAACAAGTTTTGCTCACCATCAATGGCCCATATGCACATTTCATTCATTAATGGCTCCAAACCATTTGAATCAGATGTCTCAAATTAATAATTCCTATATATTTAATAGTTATATGGCGATGCACCACGGCGGCTACTGGTTGTTGAAGTAATGGAAGACTTCAACTGGTTTTTCCTCAAAGGACGACATCAGAGGAACCATCTGACGGCATGAACTGGGCAAAGGAAGAGATTTTAATAGCATTAAGATTTCCTATTCCCCTTTGAATTCAAAAACTAATTCTATCAACAACTTTCCAAAAATACGATACCGAAACAAAGAATCTTCTTTAGAGGCAAAATCGCATGAGACTTCGAGAGCAACTTGTTTTCAACCGAACTTTTTCTCTATTCCTTCCACTCAGACCGAAAATCGTGAAATTGACAATCGAACGAAAAAGGGCAAAGATACAAAACCCTACAAAATAAGAGTAATATAGTAAGTACAAGGAGAAAAGTTCTTCCTTTTCCCTGCAGTTTTTCTGTGTTGATTGCACTTTCGGTAAAAGTGGCTTTACTTCTATTAGTTTGATTACAATTTGCCTCTTTCTGTTTCTTTTTGTCTCAGTAAAAATAACATTATCTCTTTCCCTTGCAACGAAAGTAGTATTTTTTCATGGACACACGCACTCAACATACAACAACCACTATTATTGTTGTTATCGTGCATTCATTATGTGTGAAATCAAAGACCCATGAACTTGCTCCCTTTTTTCTTCAGTTACAGTACGTGTGCCTTCTTATCATAGCCTTTGTAATGATTACTATCAGGACTGCAGGTTTTGAAAACTCTCAGAGGAAAATGAGCAAAACTTTGAAATTCTTTTGCTTTCTTGCACAACTTTCAAAAAGTAAGAGCGGTGTGAAATGAAAGCAATGTGCACCGAGTATAAACTATTTTAATGAGTGCGTGATAACGCTATCCAGCATGATTTGTAGTTGGGAGAGAAAACAAAGAAAGCGGATAAACAGGTAATGGAGTTCAGACAAGATTCACAGAATTGTGCGTGCTTTTTAGTGCACTTCTAGATGTGATTACATTCACTGGAAAAGAAGTTTGCGCGTATCCTGAGATAAATAAAAATTTCTCACATACTTGACTATGTAGGTTCTATATCGGATCTAATGAATTAAAAAATCAGGCTCAAACAACTACTCACGAGTTCAGAATCTAAACAGTACACTCGCAATCATGGATTGCGTAGGATTTTAAATGCATATGCTGGTGAAGGTCTTTTGCTAATATGAATCAATTACAGCGTTACGAACTCTTATTATCAATGGGGGGCCCATCCAATGCATTCCCAAGTAAAATTTGGAAACAAAAATAAAAATAAACAAGGTACGCGGTCCGTACCAGTTCTACACGACATTATAAGCAAATGTTTCATAGTAACAAAAACGTGTAGCTGATTAGCTCTCAATACACGATACAGTGAACTACAACAGTTGTTCTCGAACCAAGCTTTTTGGGGAAAAATCAAAGTTACACGTAATCTTGAAAACGAATCAGAATTCCAAATTTAAAGTGTTGGTACATTACTAAAACTGGCCAAATCAACGGATTTATAAATATTTTTAAAACAATGAATCGTTGGGCTAAGCCTAAAGAATACCTGGCATGGATACATTTTAATGAGCTGCAGTGCAGTAAACAAGAAAACTTTTATCCAGAAAAATTCTTCATCCCCCAATCTATATTTGTTAGTTAATCTATGCTTATTATCATGCAATCAGAACACTGCTAACCACCGTCATCAAAATAAAGTTTCCTCCTAAAGCAAACAGGAGGAAACTTTATTTTGTTCCTTGGACGATAACTAACTGCGTATGTGCTCCCATGAAAAGTTTAATATTTCGAGACCGAGACCACCCGCCCACGTAAGAAAGAGCCTTCATCTCACACGTTAAAGAGGATTTCCCTTCTCTGAACATCAAATTCATTTTAGCCCATTTTCATCAATATTGCATCAGAATGTAATCACTTTGTTGAATATGCTCTGCTATTCTAACGCTTCCAAAGGTGTAATGACTATAGTTGCAAACTAAACTACCTATGGATATATTTTCTTGCTCCCATTTACAGCTAACCTTTAGCTGCGCCGAAATGACTATATAGCCCTATTACCATTTTATCACACGCTCAAACAGTATTAACTATTATTTCATCCCTTCAAATTATCTCAATCAGCCTGAAACTAAAACTTTTCCGAAACACATTTTCTTCTTCATTCCGCTTTCCTTTCTTCGCCATTAAATAGATTTTTTTCTTCTTCAAGCCCTTCTTTTCTTCTCAAGGAAACTCAAAGTGTCATTGCTTCCATTTCATCATTTACCCAACACCATCCAAAGTAGCCGTATAGAAGTGTAACTGCCTGAACCTGTTGTATCACCGATTCCTCTATAAGCTGTCCACTTTTTCTTCCTCTGTGTTTTAAAATAAAAGCTCCTGGTGTTTTTTGTTCCGCTTCGGAATACAATATCCCCCACCTATTATATAACATGAGTGAATGAAAACGAACAAAGTGTTTCAGGAGCAGCAAAAGGAAGAAAAAACCTTCAGGGAATTTTCACAATTGGACAGTTTCATTAAAGTCGGAGACAGGCGTGATCAATTATAAGATTTACTGGAAAGATACTAGCCTCGAAAGCAGTGGTGAGGATAGTGGAACGAACAAAAGTTCCATAACAATCCGATTGAAACCTTTACCTTACTCGAGGAGAAAAACGGTTTATGGTACGGTTATTATTACGGCTCCATGAAACGTGTTCACGTCCATCTTGCTTTCCCTCCTTTTCCCAAGGCTCAACAGCAGGCAGGTCCTCTTGTTCTCTTCCTTTTCTTTTTTCAAAAAAGTTGAAAACATCTATAAAAAACGGGAATCGGTGCTTGGCTGTGAAGCACAGAGGATTCGTGATGTCATCGTTGACGGTTCAGAGGTTTCCTTTACGGGAAGATGGTGGAAAGGCTTAAAAACAGAATACACTTCCTCTCAAACATATTTTTCATATTAGTTGAAATCTTGATACCCCTGAGGCTTAGAATATGCACTACATCTTTTGCAATACATCATCATCACTTGACTTACAATTTTTGATGAAAAAGTGCACTTGGTGGGCTTATGGTTCAAGGCATTAGAACCAGAAACACCTTGAAATTGGTAGACAGTTAGGCTTTCCTGTCATCTCCATTTACTTCTGAACTTCAATACTTCTACTCCTGATGTGCTACTTCTACTTCGTTAAGAGGTGAAAACGGGAGTCATGTTATACTTTTTTACCAAGACGTAACGTAACCCTCGGTCGAGCCAGTCAAGGTCCCTGAGAAAAGTTTTTGATAGTGTTAACTCGTTTTTCTAAGAGTTACAAAAAGCAACGTGGTTTTGTAATGCCTTGTCTGTCACGAACTGTGATTTATGTTCTTTTTCAAAATAGTACAGGCAGCCGGGAAGGTGTGCGAAAGAATTTAGGATGTTTGGGTTTGGGTGATACGTTGTGGTGTGGTTGAATGAAGAAATTGACCTCTGATAGGTTCATTTTAGAGGTCTAGTAGCTACGCTATAATACTGTCTCAATAGGAGTCGAGTTTTCATGATAAAGAAAGTAAATTTGAATGAAAGAACCTTTGCAGAAATGAATGTGTATGGACGGGGCAAAATGAACCATTCCTTCGCAGCTAGTCACTAGTGAACCTTTAACCCCACCCGATCGAATATACTACTGCTTTTTTCATGAAGTTGAATTTTGTCTAAAAGAATGTTGATCTTATTTTAGCAGAATTCGAACTAGAAAACGGCAGTTAGTACGTGCCAGCACAGAAGCTTCCTGTGTTGACGTTCTACAGCATATAAATTGAACAATTGTTGTTTATTGGCTTGCGTCCGTTTGAGGTAGATGTTATTACTTAGTAAAAAGGGAAATTGCCAATTTTCTGTCTTGTCATCGTCAAGAATCTATCAGAAACAAGAAAGGGTTTTAAAGTATGAAGTATGAAACACAAACGCCAAACGCAGGCAACCTCATATACCAACTATTCAAACCATTCCTCTCTAGTTTTACAGACGGTCACGTAATGTAAAGAATGCAAAGTATTCTTTTCGGCTAAAAACCTTTAACGATAAGATTGAAGAATACTGATTGAGGGATTAACAGGCCTATTTGAAGTCGTCGACCTCCCTTTGTGTACTTGAGTTTCATATAAGAAAGACATTCTCGTAATCTGGTTATTCCATCTGTCAGTTTCATATTCAACCTATTTCCCTGGTACATATTGGGGAACTACTTATTTTATCGAATTTAAAACACAAACTAGGAAACTAGAATGGTTTGCGCTCTGAAATCATCAAATGTAATGGGAAATTGTAAATAAAATATTATCCAATTGTGAACTGAGTGAGTAGTCAATATAGCAAGCTTTCAATTTTAGGTATTGTAGAAAACTATTATACAATTTTCTATACTCATTCTTTCCACTTTTCCTTTCAGAGTCAGGGACCAAAAATAAATACAAAATAAGAAGGTAAATAAGAGTACTTCACCCAGTATTGGTGTTTAAGCATTTTAAAAGTAATCTATGAGATACAAAAATCTTCCGGTTACACACGATTGACTTTTTTACATGTTCATGTTGATGACGATATGGTTGGCTAATCCTTGATTCTTGACACTGCATCATTCTGTAAACTATCTTCTAGCGTTATATAACGGTTCAATGCGTACGCGTATTATTAGTATTCTAAAATACTTTTTTAAAACTTCTCAGTGCTTACCAACTATACTTGCTCACTTCCCCCGTCAAACATCTTTGTCACTGCTCTGCTTCTTGACAAAATTATGTTTACTTTTAATAATTAACTATTCAGATTATTCAGCTTGGTTCCTGAATATTCGTTTAATGACCGAGCTAAAGCTAAAAAAGGTAGACATTTTTTCGAATTCCTATTTTGATTACAAAAGGAAAAGTCAATGGAGCATAACATCAATGTTATTATTATATAAAGCGTCACCACAACCGGAATTTCAATTCACTTTTCAGTCATCCTCTGATCTGTTCTGAGGGTGAGACAGATTCGAATACAATTCTTTTCTAGAAAAAATAGTTTTCTCTTTCAAACATGTTAATAAAATTAGAGGGTAGAAACCACTGCGGTGGTTTCAGTGCAGCTTTCAGGGCAGCCACTCTTCTAGTCAATATATTTGCTGTGGCTGTATCTGGAATTCCTTCCTCAATCCCAACTCCTGTCACAGTGCTTGCAAATACGATAGGGCTACCGTCGACCGCAGCTTCCACTACCACAACAGTAGCCACAGGTAGAAGGGTTCCAAAACAAGTTGGACTTCCAACAGGAGGAACAGTGGCCACTCCAACAGATCATCAACCGTCTGGTACACATCATCACGGACACAACGGATTTATGGACCATCACGGCCATCATGGCTATGGACATGGACACCACCATCATGGACATCACGGGGATGGAAAATACTTCATGTAAGAAGATCAGCGTTGGTACTCTTTTTTACCTTCAAGATATTTTGTTAATGGAATAGGAAGTGATTATAGGAATATGGATGCATACATAATAAAACATGGTCCTGGCAAGTATGAGGCAGGCCATGTAGAGGAGACACCGAAAGGTTGGGAAGTTCGTTACGAACGAGTTGATGGAAATACAAAGCAAGGAAAGGTATGCGATGGTGCTGAATGAGATTTTACTAAACAAGATATTTTTTTTCCTTTGTTTCTGTTGAAAAACAAAAATGGAAACAAAACACAGGTATGCTCATAACCCCGGGTACGATGAGTATGAGTATGGCTACAGAAGAGGGAATGATTACCATTTCCAGGAAAGATATGAGAAATATGGACCAGCTTGGAACTTCAAAACAAAAGTAAGCTGATTTTCGAGTCAAAATTGAAATAATTTGAAAAATTGTCGAAATTCCAGAAGACTTCTTTCATCCTTTTGTAAATGGCTAAAAGCTCTTTTCATAACAGTGTAGTATTTCTTTGTTACGTATCCTCTATAAAGTAAATGGTTCATTCTCCTTTTGGCCGAATCTCATATTTTCGTATCAAGGGAAATATAAAATCGAAGTAAACTTAATATTCTTTATCCTCAAGGTAAAATGGGGTGACAAGTATGCTGGATACGGAGAACACTATTGGGATTACAATGTAAAGTGACTTTAAAAACATTACGTACAAAATACAAGAAAGAATACGATTTAAAATTATGATTACATTTTCAGCACGCTGGAAGTGGATACGATGACGGACACGGACATGGTCATGTACGTTACGTTTGATTTCTCTAGGTAGAGCTAATAAAACGGATGAATTTTATCAAAATGCTTGTTTTACTTCTAAAGGGTCATCATAGTGAACCAGTGCCTTCTTACGAACACCAACCAACTGCAAGCAACAGAAAGCCAAAAGTAGCTCTGTTACAAAAGCGACAAAGTGATTCGAAAGAAAACCGATCGAAAGCAGGTTCCAAAAGGATAGTTGCAAGCTCAGCAGCTCCTCCAACAGCAGGAACGGACTCTGCAAGTAACGATGATGTGTCTCCAGTGTACCCAATTGATGCTAAAACTGCTGAGTCCAAAGGTATTCCAATGCTTGTGCTAGACAAGAAGTCGGGTCAAATCATAGACACTCTGACTGGTCAAGCATATTTGTTAAAACCTGCCGAGCCATCATCTTATTATTGAGTTCGTGGGAGTAATGTAATCTGTTTGTTAAATGTTTCATGCGTAGATGCACATTTTCTTAAAAACGAAAAAAGAAAATTGTTCATACGTTGTTCTGTTGACTAGTAATTAAATCGTTTTTAAATCGATAGAAGTGTTTGTCTACTTATTTATACTACTTCATCTACCTGTTAGAATTCAAGAGATTAGAATAACAGACTACCTGTTACAATTCGGTAGAACCTGCCTTAATTGAACCCTGATTGATATTGCTATAAAATGAAGCTGAACCACCTTGTCACCCAAAAGGTATACTTGAATCACAAAACTATAGATTGGATTACACAAATATACGAGCAATTCTTTAGGTCAACCAACAGTATTGCAGTGGATATGTTTTAAAAAATATCTCCCGATGTTTTTATAAAGATGCCATGTTTCTTGGCGGTTTGCATTACTCTGGCGTACAACGCTGTGGTATACCTGTGTTGAATATTTTTCATATTTTATAAGAATAGCTTTTTTTAGTTCTATCTAGGTAAACTAAAAATGGAACTCAGTGTCTATATGACAAGTGCCCAGGAATATGAAATTTTGAACATCTAGCATTCATCGCTATCCAAAATATAAATGCGCAAAAAACTGCTGTTCTTGCCATGCTTTCGTGCACGATGAAAACCTGCGTCCTTGAATCGTTTGCCCGTTCACATCATGTCAAGTCAAGATTACAGGGAACGAAATTTCTTCTGAACGACAATTTGGATGGGTGCTTATATCCAGAAAGAATGGCACGAGCTGTTGCTTGTGTATATTTTGCGCACTTAGCGCCAATCTACTTGACAAAAGAATAGCCTGATGCTTTTGTATCCTTAATATAACGCGATGAGGATAATATCTGCAAGTGACAACAAAAACGTCCATGGGGAAACAAAAAAATGAAACATTTGCATAAAGGGCATAAAGTTTTCTGACGATGATGTAACAAAAATGTCCATCAAATCCGGTCGACAAAAAAATTGATTCCCTGTACAAAGTCTAAATAGTTCGTTCACAAGTAATCTAGCTATTCTCACAGCTACCAGGTGGGATTTTTATGCATTTAAAATTACGCTTCAGGCTATTCTTTACACATTCATTCCGTTTCCATTGATTTGAGATCTTATGGTTTCGTGACTGGGATTGGATCAAAGAGATAATGTGTAACAATAAATGCGCAATAATTCAATGCTGGCTGGCTGGATAAGATTTTTTGAATGATAAACACTAATTTTGTCATTTACGCTTTGACGTGGTGTAATATAATGTGAAGGAAAGCCTTGTTTGAGGAACGACCCCTGGTTGGAAGGCGACTTTTATCGTTGCAGAAGTATAAATAGGGCATTAGAAATTCATAAAATTTATCAGTTCTCGTTTGCCTCTTAAGAACAAACATTTATCCAAACTTTCTCGTGGTTTGCCACAAACTCAATCCAAGCAAAATGTCCAAGCTGGTAAGAAGAGTTTCAAATTGTTAAGTAAAACTCAAGGCGTGAAGTCAAACAATATTTAATCTTTTGTTTGTTCGTCTTCATTTTACAGTTCGCTGTTCTCCTTCTCGTTGCAATGGTCATCGCCGTTGCTACTGCTGCTGCCTCTCCAATTCCAGTCGCTGGTCCTCTTCCAGCTGCCAATCCCCAACTTCTGACCTACGGATATGGCTACCCAGCATATTATGGAGGAGCTGTTGTGTACGGCCGTTAAAGGAAACTATAAACATTAAATCGTCTTAACTCTTTATTGGCTTGATAAAATCCCAAGAAGACTTGTGCATTCTCCCGCGATCTTTTTTTCTTTTCCTTTCACTTCTATTCCACTTTGAAAAGAATCCAAGGATTTTTTAATAAATCGTTTCGTATCAGCTTCAACCAAAAAACTTTTTTCAGTGTGTATGCGCAAACTGTGAAACTACTTATTTTCAAGGCGCTTTTTCACATAACGATTATTTCAGAAATTTTCAAATTTTCATTACATCAGCTTATTTTTTCACCCATACAAAACGTCCACTTGCGCTTTTAATAAATCCTTAGAAATAATTTTCCAGCCCAGAAAAAGTTACACAGTTACGCTGAAATCGTGAAGTCTCTTTGTACAGACAGGCATGGGGCATGCATGCTTGATATTAAAAAGTATCCTGCAAAAAGTTTTCATTTTCTGTGGTGACTACCTACCTACCTACATAGTTACTTTCTAACAGCCTTCTCATATATTTTACTTTACCCTCCCAACCGGACCATTACGACTGGGTCGACTATTTTTTAAAGTCAATTAAATTTCTGCAACAATTTTACATTAGCATAAAAGCAGCATTACGTGGTTATCCAGTAACAACATTCGTGCTCTTTTGCATGCTCGAAAATGTAATATCCATAGTTGCTTTTTGCTCCACACGGCCTGCTTTATTGTGTTGTCCCAGTTTGCTCCTTAGCACACAAATGCCCTACCTCATAAGCGTCCTCGGTATTCGTCCTTTAAATGTTTATCTTGTTTGCATATGAAATTTTAGACACAGCTTCAATTTTTCTTATGGAAGCATACAAAAAGGCAACAATGGGGTGGCTCATCCCATTAAACAGTCTCATCTCTAATCGGATAGTAACGACATGTAATTTTAAGTAGGGAACTGCTTCGTATCATCCCATTTCGTTTAGAATCACCCATTAGAACATGTCATCCAGCAATGACAACAGTCTGGATGCCTACATTACTGATACGTGACGCTAAAAAGCCCCTGCTACCTACCCACTCATAATCATTCTAGTCATATGCGCGCTTTTTTTGTCCTTTGTCTATGCACATTGAATATTCAAAGGTGTGCCTTGATTGCTGAAAGCATAATTATGCAAAAGACGCATTCGTTCTATTCTTACTCACTCTTCAAAGCAAAGAAAGCCGTCTTCTTGGATAAAACTCGGGGTTTCGCCATACAAAGCGTGCAAAATGCTCTAAAAAGTTTCGATTTTTTTCGTCATTTGTGTCGTCAACATTCCCATCACATGTGATCTTTTTGTATTCAGTTAGCTCTCTAATGAGCACTTTTCTGTCCTTATATAGATAACTACTTTTCCTCTGAACAGAACATTTTTATCTACCATGTTTTCACTGACTTAACTTTTCGTGAGTAGCGCTGCGCTCTAAACAATTACAGACTATTGTTGGGGTAATTAGCAGAGTTGGAGTGTGACAGCAGCAGTGGTATCATGATGACGATCATCTTGTTCCCTTAAAAATAAGTTGTTATGTTGCATGTTTTCTTTTGTGTAAAAAGAGTCTCCTCGCTCCTCAATAAGGAAATGTCAACGTTTTCTCTGTGTTCCCTTTGTAGAAAAAACGATACAGAACAACTTTAGTGAAAACCTTGTGTGAAACCAGAACCAATGCCTGGTATTATATTTTGTAGAAATATCCTATGTGTGTTGTCTTTGACTTCATAGAAACACAGATAAAAGAGGGAAATGTTAACAAGCTGTTAGACCAAGCCGTAGGAAAGAAAGGATAGCCGATGAGAAAGGAACGGGGACGACATGTATTCAAGAAAATGTTAACTTTCTCCCTAGATACGTTTAACGCTGATAGGGCGTGTGATATGAAAAAGAAAGTTTTAAAAACGACTCCAGTTGAGCTAGGTAGCTTTTCATTTACTCCCCGAGAGAACAACATGTGGCATAAATGGAATGGGAGAAAGTCTAAAAAGTACATTGTCGTAATGTGAGCCCGTATCAAGTAAAAAAAAAAAACAAAAGTTGAACAATTTTGTGTTGTTGACGAGGTAGTTAAAATGACCTAAATTTTCCGTTCTGAGAATACCAAAAGATGGTGGAGATATTTTTGTGAGTCAGTTAGGAGTAAAATTGTAGCCTGTTTAAAGTGCAAAACGCATCGGTTTAATTAAAGAAACAAAATAAGTAAGGAAATGAATGCTCCGTCAAAATACTCATCGAGGAAAAGACTCGACCAGCCTTTCTAGTATGCAAGATCAGCGGTCTTTTCGTCGGTGGGAATCGGTAGCAATGTCATGCTAAATGAAAGGACGTGACTTGATTTGATCATAGCAAAATATAGTCAAAGGCAGAAACTCCAAGTAAACACCGAAGCACAATGCTCTTTTACTTTCACTCTTAAAGAATTTAGTAATGTTTCGATCTGAGGTTTGGAAAAAACCGGAGAAAAACTTTATGTAATCATTTCACCGTTTTATTATTAATTCATCATAATTATCATCCTTTACATTGTACAAGTTTAACATGGCATAAATATATAAGTGAGTGTTTATTACAGAAGTTTTCTTTTACTGCATTACTACTAGATCTAATATGTATATTAAAAGCACGGAGCTAATTTTATTGTATTCTTACGTTACTATAAGTTTTGTAACTATTAAAGCCAATTCAACATATTCATTGCTATATTTTATGCAATTTTATTCAAAACCAATACTCATATGACAATACAACAATGTTTACAAAATAAGAGTTATACACAGACTCCTTAGTGCGCATATATCTTCAACGACTGATTGTATTATTCATTTGATTACTATATAATATCATATCCTCCTACCATATAAATTCTTTCATAGACGGATGTTGGAAAGAAGGGTTCACGCGTGTACTTCTAACCATAAAAAATATTACAACTGGATACAATACAGAAACACTCAAAGGAATGAACTGTTCTTGTAGACTTCCTTAATACACACAGAGAGATAGATCCAACGTTTAAAGCTTTAAATAGTTGCTGAAAAATTCAAAAATTACGCGCGACATCGCTAAAAATATGAAACATCTACGTTTGGTAAAATGTAATTGTTTGTACAATAGCAGCAACTCTCTGCCCGTTTTGTAGTTTTTCTACGATTTATTTTAGTTTATTTGTGGAAACAAAAAGTGAGCGTATAATATACTTATGTACACACACTTTCCTGATTTATTCAATTACTTTATGTATGTATATGTTTTTTCTACTTTGAGTTTTCTGAATTTCGGTGTGACGGGATGAAGGATGAAACCTTTTCCCGATTTTTTAGGAAGGAACCAAACGCGAAGTGCCTCTTATTTTCGATCGCAGTCAGGCCAAGAAGATGTTTCATGGTTATCTTAATAAACAGGTGCGAACAGGTATGGCGTAAGCTGTCATATCTTGATTGTTACGATTATTCTGTAAAATATTAAACCTAAACAAACAGTTGCTATCATTTAAGTATAAAATCTTCACGTTTACTCGTAAATATTGCCTATTGGTCAGCTAAAGCTTAACATAGCGTAGCAGGAAGGTTTAATACCTGATTGTTCAGATGGAATTCAACATTGTGAATGCGGAATTCCTTATACATTTTCATATAAATAACAATACCAAAAAACTTGGCTGCGAAACTCGCGAACTTTTTTGCAACAAAGTCCTAAACCACAAAATAATACTTTCGTATCATGCTCTCCCTTGTGATTATATTAGAAAACTAATTAAACAAAAGCTAATTAAATTTTGTCTGTATAAGTAGCTTACTGCACCAAAGGAAACATAATATTTAAGATGGAAAATACATGAAAGTTTACCTTGAAGGTAGCAATGATCTTTAAATCACTTCGGTTTACTTGTATTTGCAACATGCCCGGCAATGAAAGTACGAAATATGAGAAAAGACCCATTCCAAAGATATGCCCACAGATTCCATCTAACAAACAACTAAAAAGTACGCAAAGTTGCCGTATAACTGATAAAATCCGAATTCCGGAAACGGAAAATTCGATGTGTTTGCAAAAAAAACTTTGTAAATGCATTTAATAGAATAAGCATTTATCTATCCTGTATTATTTGCTAGTTCTTTGGAATAGAGGGTAATTACGGATGATGCCTTTCTCATGCTACGGTACATTTACATTTAAATATACTATCTGTGTTTGGCGAGCTCAGTTCTCATGATAATAGTATTATGAAATACAACAAAATTAACATGTAAATGGATACTTAACGTATTTTGAACAGCCTCAAGATCAATAAGAAAACAAAGGACACAGTCGGGAATGAATTTAGAAGATGGAACCAAGAACGTGTGTATTCCGTTTAATAGACAATATAAGTGCGTCCATGAAAACGTTTACTTTAAAAATCATCTACTCACATAGATGCATGAAGGTTGCTTGTAAATATGGTATTTCTGGAAGAATTTCAAGTAGTTATTCTTGCTCACTTAGTAACGTAAGCTTGTAGTTAGTCCATACTATCATGATCAAGTGTCCACTCTTTGCTTACTGTTCACGAGCCGGTACTTTTCTTATGAATGGGCTCAAACATAAATTACATTTCAAAATCTGTCGTCTCATGGAGTTTATAAAGTTGTAATTAAAGCCCTATACTCATCGTATACATACACTCACTTTGCTTTCGCGCTTTGTAAAAGCGCAAGACTGGTGTCAGATAGAGCTGAAAGTATGTACGGTAAGCCAAGGTTTTCTGGCTTCTTTTCAAGGATGAAAAATACAGTAGAAGCACACCCACACACATGAGACTCCCTCCTCGAAGCAATTATAGTGCTATAATTTTGTAAAAACTTAAAATTGTCAAGAAATTGGAGCTATGTACTGGTACTTGAGCACTTTTCAAAGGATAGGGTGTACAAAAACAGCTTCCAAAATGAACGCAAGTGTAATAAAAACGGTATAAGGTTTAGCATTTAAATTTACATCATCACCGAAGAACACAATTATATTTTATTTTTCTACACTGAATCTGTCTCCGAATGGAGTTCTCAGGGTCGTTTTCCTTTTAAAACATGTGTAGGATCAGTCAATTTACATAAAAATCTTCCTCTCACTTGTTCTTTATTTGCTTCTTCTCCGATTCCAGATGTCTTTTTTGGAGAAAGCACAAGGACTAAAAGTTTTGCCAAGTTGGTCGTTCGTTTCTTCTTCCCTTTTCTTGCGCGCAATTCAATTACCCGTTTTGTTTTACACATTATACACACATAATACAATTATCTCTTCGGATTCCCTTTTTTGTTGGATTTGTTTAGCTCGCACAAAAAAAAGAAGTTGTGCATTTCTTTGATTCCTTTGTTTTTACGTCTTAAAAACAAAAAAAATTGGCATACAAAACCAATATACAAGCAAGATGTGCGTTATTTTGAAAGCTTTCTGGGAAACTGATTTGGATTTGGTACAACTTCATAAACTCGTTCGCCAGTTTATTGAACTCAGTTTAATGCAGTTTGCCCGTGTATGTCTATGTAACTTAAGTTAAAAACAATATGCCTAATAGCGACCATTGCAGAAACTACTATGAAAACTCTAAATGTAGCTTTACTCTCATAAGAACTGTAACTTAGCTCATGTGAAACTATCATTTATGATACTAGCCCATATTCGCTCCTCTGTTAGACATGTTTACAAAAAATATCTTCTACCAAGATAGGCAACTTACACATTATCGTTTACCTTACGTTTTTACATTTGCTTTAAAAAACTTTCTTAACTTAATGAGTAAAGATGTTTCTTTCAGACTAGAATGATTTGAATAGTAAAAAATCTTTTTAAGTACAAATACTTTCACGCAAATCCAGCTTGTACTAAAGCAAGTAGCCCGCTGCATACACCGTCATACTTTTATATTAATCAAGAATAGTTCATGACATGAAGATTTTGCTTTCCTATCACGAATCGTTGCAAAAGACTCGAAACTTCTCGAAATATGTCTCTAAAATCCTTCCTAATTCACGTGAAAGGAAATATCGTAGTTAGTAGAGCAAAAAATCATTTTGCAAATTGAATATAAGACATAGCGGAATTTTTCAATCTGATAAACACGTTACGCCTAAAATAAATCTTGCTAAGACATTTCATTTTCTCTCGTTGACATTATCCTGTGAAAGAAAGCGCTTTCTTGCATCACATCATAACTTATAATATTATCAGTTACCATATCATGTTCACGTTTGTAAATAAGTTAGTAAAGGCTAATATTTGAGAAAAATACTTCAAACAACGCATGCAAACTTACGTAAATTCTCAGTTGTAAAAATTGGTTTTTTCTATACCTTTATATTTTTTGTAGTAGATTTTTCGTACTCCTTTTCACTCATAGTATACACACATAACTTCCATTTGTTAGCTGCGAAAGATACACACCTACATATTTTTGCCCTAGGAAGTAGAACAGTAAGCTGTAAACGTATTAACCCTGATGCGCATAAAAACTGGTTGTTTCATATCTATAAATCGTTGCAAATAACGTTTCGTATCACCGTAAGTCTCAGGGGGAAATAGAATTGTTTTGAGAACAATGCTGAAGGTCTTCCCTTCTGAAATTGATGTTGAGATGGTGGTGGATGGACGATGACCATATCGTAACTTGTCTTGCCAGCAGTCCAAAAAGTCAGTCCAACTGGAAGTGTGCCAACTAGGTCGGTACAATTGATACCTAAGGAAAATCCAAGAAAAATGAAACCTTTCATTAGAAATCTCGCACACTATCAAAAACTTTTCACGACTAGGAAAACATTCATCCGGTTCAAACTTTTTTTATTCTTTTCTCCAGATGTGAAAAAGTTTCCACCTGTAATTACTATTTGCTCCGAGTGCAAGAAATTCTAGCTATTTTTGGCGTACGAAGGTAATTCTCATTTGCAATCACAGGGTGCAATGTGCCAAAACGGTTGTAAAAAGAAAGGAAGTTAAACTTTGCAAAGTATATCATTATCACTTCATCTTTAATCTCCGAAGTGAAACGTAGTTATATAATTTCACACGTCCTTTCTCTCAAAATCTACTACCATACGTTGAACATCGTTTCCTATTATGCAAATTGAAAAGGTGTCCAAAGTAGAATACCTAGTTTTTGTATGATAACGCTGGTACAACCTAAAAATAAACTCCTGGTCACTTTGGGAATAAGTAAGCCCAGAAATATTTGCGAAGAACGGCTTCACCAGAAAGGTAAATTGATTTCCACCTCTTGCCAGCGTATCAATCACTGTCTTGTACAGAAAAAGACAGTTTGACAGCCTAATGCAAGGTTTTCATTCAGGAACCTCTTAAAGGTACACCGTTACTAGCGGGGAAAGTGTTTACACTTTACCAACAGGAAAAAAGTATTTTCGCACACGTCGTATTTCTTATTAGGTACCCACATCCCAACACATAACCTGCCAAACTTTGGATTTTTTTCCCATTCTATTCTGAAGGGGTGATGCAGTGAGAAACTCCACATTCACTGGCATGCCCACATTAATAAGGATATACATGGATATAGTACCTATGCATTTATTTGGTTTTGAGTCAGCTCTTGACTTTCCCAAATTCTGGCTGGAAGTACAAAAAAAGAGAAAGTACTTTTGAACCAGCCAGAGTGCGTTTAAGATTACATCCTAATGCGTTTATGCTCGAATCTGCATTGCGATAGAATAGCTTATGGCGCGAACGGTAGGATTTTTTAGGTCACCTTTGGGAGGTGTGCAAATCGTTGACTTCATGACAGTGTAGGGTTTTACATTTCCGTTTTGCTTAGTGAATGCAAGAGTTTCGAGAACATTTCATCTCCGGTGATAGAAGCGTGTGTTGAACGGGATGGGCTAAAATATTATGTATTTCCTGGTTTCGGATGACAATTCTCGATAGTTAGAGAACCGAATAGGACAAGTAGCACTGAGTTTTATGGAGTTCTATTAAACGTAATGCTGAGGTATGCAACGTATCCTGGTATTAATCTACTTGGAAATTGTATGCGTAAAATCAATGAATATTGGTTTTGACATTTACCGTAACTCTGTCTTCGATTTCTAAGCATATGTAGTATTCTTCCGGCATGAATTTTGTAGTTCATAGATTTTATGGATTTACAAAATGGTTTCAACAATTTTAGTCATAAATATTTCGGCAAGTACGAATAGTACCGTATTCAAAGGTAGTAAACACAAAAATACCGACCAAGGTTCAATTCTTGCTATTTTAGTTCATGTATATGTGCACATGTTAGACGAATCCTTACCGGAAATTGATTTTATTTCTACGTCAGTGGACAGGAGTGTAATTCTTGTCTCTGTCATTCCGCCAAAAGGGTTCAGGTACTTGTAATAGATGGATTCAAAATCCAGCCGGTACTTGTTTTGGTGGAAAGAACATTATTATCCTACCCAGTAAGTAATACGAATAAAATATTGCCGTACCGATAGCAACAACGTAAGGCGTGGAATTCTAGTGATATGCATATACCTACGTATACTTTTCGGAATACCGTCGCATGGAAGTGGAACTCCCGTGCGGTAAGAAAAATTGACTCTTTTCAAACAGTGGTTCTTATTAAAACATTTTTGCATTTTATGCCTTTCATTTCCACTTGAACGGAAACGTGATTGTTGTTTAGCTTCTTGGAATTGTTTGCTGAACAACATATACCTTGCATAACAAAGGACACACTACCAGGTCTTACGGAAACCTGCAGGGATTTATGATTCACTGAGCTGTTGGTACTATCAAATGGTGGCATAGTGCCCTATTGAATAAAATGCCTATTGTAGTTCAACCTTTCCAAAATTCTTCAACAGATCCATGGAAACTTCAATTTCCCTGTTACCTGCCCTCCTTTTCGGCTTACAAAAATATCTTTTCGATGGAAAGATCCTGTCAATTTTAGGCTTGTTGTAACCCAATCGTCGATCGTTGCAGAACGTAATAGAAAGAGAACCCTGAGAACGAAAGATGCGCTATGTTATAAATGCCATTCAATTTTTTATACTCCCACTAGAAGTTTTCACTGTAATTACTTAGGGGCTGTATAAAATGAATCTATTCCGATAAAAATTCATAAATCTAAAACACCAAAAATATCAACAAAACACTATCTGTAGGAACAAAAATCCGTGTTCTTAAAGGTGAAACAGAGTTTCAAAAAAATAATCATGCCCCAACCACGTTGTCATTTAACTTCATTATACAACAAAACAGTAGTACATACCTAAATAGCACCAGGAAATGTTGTAGACGTATTTTATTTTATCTTAAGCTTTCATTACCAGTGAATATGATATGATCAGGGCGGATTGCAAGTCGAGAAGTCTTCAACACACCCAAAATTTGCATGCAACCTCCACAACGATCAAAATACGCCCCAGATCTACTGAAAGAACGCGGGAACAAAAGCAAAATTAAGCTAAAAGGAAAACGGAGCCTTATTAGGGTTCACGTGAACTTGGTATCTGCCACCATTAATGTGCTTGGGTTTCATTATTCAGCGCAGTAAAACGCAAGCAAATACTATTCAAAATCCGTCAAGTTTGATTGAACTTACAATAATATAATATACTGGCCATACAACAATATCTTCCCGAGCATTTCTCTTGTGTCACTAACCGTTCACAAGGGGACAAATGTATTTCGTATGGCTGGCACCTGATGTCCCTTATGAACGGTCGACAACACAAGGGAAAAGTTATGTGACGGACAGAATATTTCACAAATTTACGACATGCCAGCCGCAGTCAATTTATGTGGACATCAATGCTTGCAATGCAAATGTTCTGTGGACTGCACTTCGTATATCCAGTATATAGTAGACTTACAAATAGACTTTACCTTACTTTACCAGCCAACGTGCACCAGCAGGCTCATTAAAAGTCAATAAAACGTTGCAACGCTAGAATTAAGCATTGCGAACGGGCACCTGCAGGAACCTGGCAAAGTCTATGTGCACACCAACTTCCAGGTTCATTGAACAAACCGTTCCGGAGATACAGAGGTCGTAATATCCTGATGTTTGATCCCTCTTTGGACCCCAGGGGGATGACTTGGGGACCTAAGAGTTTGGTATTTTTAACACCTCTTATAGAGGTATCATCCCGCCACAAATGAACCCCCGTTGTCACAAAAAAAATTCGGGCACCTGCAGGAACCTGTGAAGGGCTTATCCAAAAGGGCCCAAAAGTTCATATGTTCCTCCTTGGGGCCATACAAATGCCCCCTCAAAGTTTCAGTCCAATCGGATTACCCGTATGGGCTAGAGGCGTTACACGGAGCCACGGAGAGGCGGAGAATCGTACGGACGGGATACCGATCGACGACCATGAGTAACCTTATAAAGCTATTGCTCCACAATGCTTAA
>VICI01000305.1:0-44192 GCA_019593645.1 Akabosia matsudoensis
AGTGCTGGAACTTTCACATTAACACTGAAAAATACCTCATCTACTGATGGCGGATTGATCTAAAATCAAAAATATTTTTTATTGCACAACCTTTACCCTGTCAACGCAAGCAGACAGTCGATAGTCAGCAGCAAGAACAATAAATTAATAGTGTTTCAGTTTCAAGAATAAAGGGTACGGGAAATAATTTAGCAGAAGGCCTCATACAATCGCTAGTAAACGTAACATGTTTACGAGCAACTGATTCCCACGGTACGTAGCGGGAACTAAAATCATGACCGTTTAGAGTATTAAATTAACTGTAAGCCGATGAGCATCTAGATATAAACTGGCTGCGGCTGCATTCCGTCCTGTATAGCCGTCTATATCTAGAAAGGGGCTTAATGTATTTTGCGTAATTTTCAAGAGATTATGACAGTTTTCAAATGTTGTTGTTGTGGACAAGCAGAACTAATTATTTGCGTATGTAAACTGTAACTAGTTGAAATGAAATGAAATCAATGAAATAGAACTATGTGAAAATGAAATTAGGAGTTTTCTACACTATGCACTAGTTATTTCCTTAACTTCATACACTATTCAAAAAACTTCCTCCGTTTGAATAAGTATAACAAATAAGATGCAGCGCGTGGGAAGACCGAAGAAAGGAATATTATGTTCCAAAAGCTAAGTTTTCCGTGTTGCGAAATAAGTTGGACCATTTAAGATATACGTTCACATACAATTTGGGAAAATGATGATAATGTCATACACCTACACGCAACATGGTATGCTCGTAGTAATCTTGCACTACAAAGTAAGTAAAGCAAACTAAATTATGCGCATAGAGTTCTTACTAGCTTAAACAAAATAATTTTGAAGTGTGCATGAAAATAATTAGAGTGAATTTGCACATGAAAGGCAAAGCTGTAATTAGGCACCACTCCTTACATCATCTAATAGTAAGCTTTTACGTATTAATAGTTTGTGGTAATAGATACTTATTAATGGCTTCTTACAGCTTAGATGTGGCACGTCAAATATTTCTGCTCACCGCAAGCTGTGTTAATAACACCTACTGTACTTACCCGGTCACCAGTACGGAAAAAGTTCACACTTGTGGCGTATACCCCGTCAGAACGCTCACTTTTACAATTTTTACGACAAATGGCATATACGAGCTGTTTGGTACCTATTATGGTACCCTTTCAGTTTGAATCTCTGCCTGCTTACCATACTGATTTTTTATAGCATTCAAAAGTTTTGAACGCTAATGTAGTGATGTTTCGGATGAAAATGTCAATTTACCTTAGACGTGGCACTTCGGTTTTCGCAAATGTCTCCACTTTAAATCCACAGGGTAATTCAGAGTTTGATTTTTAATTTGTTTATCGGGATGTTCCCTACCTAAACAGGAACAAACTGGTGATATCTGCAGTCCATCTTCTTCCCTATGCATTATTTCTGCTCTAGCTGAAAAGATGTAAGTCGTAGACACTCAGACTCTCGATGTGTGTCTGAGTGTTTATTTTGCTTACATTCAGTGCTTTTAAACATCCACATGGAGATTTGCAATCTTATTTTCTTCATTTGGGGGGAGTATACGTCAAGGAGAATGATCAATGATACATAAAAACTTGTCAGTTTACTTAGGACGAGCAATTCCGAAGTTCAAGGGTTGACTTTGAACAGACCTGTATGCAGTGCAAAAGTACGTAATTATTATTGTAAGCACAGATTATGGATGTACCTCACCCGGTTAAAAATCGTCACTTAGAAAACATAATATACTATTCACATAGAACCATAGACTTTAGAGATGTTGATTTGGGATGTCGCTGAGTATCTGTTCAAAGTTAACAATTTTTATGTTCAGCATACGTCGTTTTGTATTTGAGTATGTGTTCATGGTTTTTTCACCCGGTTTATACTATTTTGTGACTGATTAAATTACAAGAATTGCGGTTAACGAAAATACATATACAGACGGAATTATCCGGGATTCACCACGGACGACCGAATATTGACTTTATTCATTATTGTTGATATAGCAATACGCCTTTTCGACTATTTTGAAACATGAAGGGTGAAGGATATAGAAAAAACCCAGTGCAATGGGGATAAGGAAGCATAACTCGAATGTAAACTAGAGTTTTTACGCCACTGCCCTGCCCTGACTGCCCACTACGCTTTTTAAAATAGCGCCGTTTCACGTACCTGAGCTACTGCAGATTGTTTTGGACAATCTGCAGTAGCTCCGGAGGACAATTCATGCAACATCATAAACCTCTGTTCTTTTTTGAGACGGTGCGAAGAATTGCATACATTCGACGAGTTGTATAGCTCTGGCTGATGTGTGATCGCATGTTGACCTGGAACTTCTATTAGATCTAATGAAATTTCCAGGACTCCTTTGTTTCCATAACACTTGTTGAGTCAAAATTCGCGTTCACTGTTTTCAGTTGTCGTCGTTTCATTTCCATGCAAAACAATTCAAAAGTTACACAATTTCTATCATTTTCTTGGCATAATCTTTAAAGGGGCTTTATATAACGTTCTTACCTTATCTGAAACTTGGCTTTTCGTTTTTAGTGTTTGCTAACAAGGCAGGAAATAAGCGCACTTACGCTTTCTTCGTGACTCAGCAAACGTTGCTGATCTTACATTTTGAATCGCTAATATGACAGTAAAAATATCATGTTAATCCCAGCATAATTTCGTCCCATTGAAACTCTTAATCTTGTTAGAGTTGAGATTACTCGAACTAGAAACTATTAAAGTCAGAATTAACTGGTTAGTTCTATTTATTCTTTTGGGAAGTCCATTAGTTGATCGAGTCAACATTAGCGAAGCTTACATACGTAATTCACAATTTGAGCCCTTACATTGGCAGCAACAGTGAACTTTTTTTTTTAAACTGTTGTGTCGTTATTTTGTCAATAAATTTTTTCATGTAAAAATCATGATACAGCCATCGTCAAAAACAACTGTTGTTGTAAAATAGCAGTAAGCGTATCTAGTTGAAAATATATTTATAATTTACATGTTTACAAAACAACCGAGAAAAAAGCAGACAAAGCAAGCAAATAGTTGAAAATCTCGTTCCATGTCCTCCATTTCGTCAGAACGTCAAATAGTGAAGTGTTTTCCCTTGTCATTTGATGATAGTGAGCCAAGAAAGAAAATGCCCCGCCTGAAGATGTTTCGCCGTGTAAACTTTTGATTCTTGAATGCTTAACGAGACAAAATAAACATATCATGAGCGAAAGGAAGCTCAACCGTTTATAATTAGCCGTATAATGATGCGTATGTTAAGTAACTATGCATAATGCAAAATATATAATGTATTTGTTCGCACTGGAATGCGCTATTCGTCAGATATGAAATAAGCTCGATGATGTGTTAAAGACGCCAACCACATTTGCCTTTCCAACAATGAAAAATTATATCCTATATTGCATATGCCAATACAGGTAGGTAGGCAGGCATTGAGACGTGCTGAACTACCAAGATAAAAAAGTAAAAATGAATAAACTCGGCGTACTGTGGTTTCTCGAAACTTGTGCAAATCATTTTGTTCATATATGATATAGGTAGGTATGAACTTGGTGAAAAAAGAATTGAGCTCGTTCAGCAATAACGCGCAGATGACAATACACAATACTATTCACTAATCCATTGAGTCGTCAGTAAATATCTTACATTACTCAGATCCATGACAAATAATAGGTCTTAGCGTTAGCACGATGATGTTGAAACCATGCAAATTTTCTCAATCACCAATGAGACTACGGTCATTGGTGATGTGTTTTGCTCTTCCAATTTCACTCTGATTTTTAATGACACTTTAGCGTCGTTTATTATGTTTCACGCTCTCTTCAGCTACTCCAAGTGTGGTGCATATTTTCACGTGCATAGGAATGCCTGGCTTCTGTTAACCCCGTACGTACCTAAGATATAATCCTACAATTAAGGATACGTCTTAGCTCTGCTCACTGATTTATCATTATACTTAGCACTTAAAAGAATGTGTTTCTTTCTGCAAGAAAACGTAGCCAATAGGTTTTGCAAAATCTAAATATAACGTTCTCTCTCATTTTTTGTGCATCACGTACCCCGTATACTATCAACGTCACCAACACTGTTCCACTGTGTACGATATTGGATATGGACAAGAGTTAGAAAACTAAGCGTGTTTGTTTTGCTTGGGCAAAGTTTGCTAAACTGTTTTCTAGATTTCTCGTTGACTCAATATGCTGATGGAGCGGAACCTACTACAAGTTTCAGCCACCGATTGGCAATCAGTTGCTCTTGGGCAGCTTCATGTGTTAGTCGTTCGCTCATCGGAGTTCGCTCATAAGTGCGGTCTACTGTCTACCCTCTTTCCAATTTCTGAATGCTGTGGTGGGCGATTAGTTTTCTTCTGCTACGTTTAGGTTTGTGATTGTGATGATGAGCGATGACAAGTCATAATGATGCCGTTAAGGTTTCTAAAGTTTGCTCGGTGAATTTTCAATTAGTCAACTTGTTCGAAAACTTAATCTGTTTTTTGCAAAGAGAATAGTGATTATAATTAGCTTGGTTCAGTTCAGACCACATTACTTATTCTTCAAATTCATTTGGTCAAATTAACAATTTGGTGAGTAAGTTAACCTTATTGTGGAACAGTACTTGAAATGAAGGACATCTGCTCACAGGAAATTGAACACAATGAATGCATAATGTACCTACTTCGAATCACTTACGTCTTTGAATTAGTAAGACAAGTAACAAGTGGTTGGAAGCTGTGATTCTTGTAAAAAAGATTCGACCAAAAGCGTATATTTTGGCGATCTCGATTCCTGTGTGATTTCATGGATCCACATTTGAAGAACAAATCTAACTTATTTCTGACGTACTTCTTGTATGTTTCTCATGTCTGCTTGGATACGAATGAAGTTCATATAAGCTTAAAGCTTTTCAACCATCATAAAGCAGACACAGACGGATAGAGTGGTTCTAAATCTTCTCCCAATTTAAAAAAATGTCACATGTAGTGCATAGGATAGTTTAATAAATACAAATAGGGAAATGTCTAAAACTCACAGTGTTATGCATGGTGATATATAAGAATACTGAAAAAAGTCTACTTTTAGTATGTCGCAAGATTTCTTTGGTGACAGAATATTGTCCGTTTTCCCATAAGAATGAAATGCTTCCTGTTTCAAGATGTCATGGTAGTTTTGATTGCGCTGTATTCACATTTGTGTATAGAGAAGACGTTTCGATACCAGAAAAACCTGAATACTTTAGTCAACAAAAATACACTTCAAAAATATGATAAATATTTGTGCTAACTTGTTAACCACAAGGCTGTCCGTAGAACAGCTATGCTATTGTTTGCATTTTATATCACCAGAAGGCTACCTACGTACATGACTTTATCTAGTAATTTCCATACTCCAAGCTAGCAAAAAACTACATTTTCGTCTATCCAGTGGTATATGCATTCTTTTTTCAAAACCAGAAAGGTTAAACCCACCTGTAGGTTATAGCCCATCGTATTGAATCCCGCATTAAGTAAAATCTCGTTATGATTACAACCCATGGGGAAAGTATGCAAAGCCAATTATAAAGAAAAACAAAAATTCACAAAGAGTAATTCGTATGCAATTGCACGCGAAATTATAAGGAGTGCTTGCAAGTTTTTGGTACTAAAGTCTTGCATAAATCGGGATTTCAGTACCCTCTTTTGCATACTATACGATAATTTCGGATGCATATGATCCTGGTTTGCCTGTGTTGTACGTGTTAAATATGGAAGGGAAGTGAAATGCCCCGCAATAATAGCGAAGGCATGCATATTATGAACTGGTCAATTATGAAGAGATTGATTTACAAGTAAAAACTAAATGTTTGGAAAAAGTCTAGCAATAACAACGTAAAGCTACTATAACGAAGGCAATTATATCGCGATTTTACTGTAGTTCGTTCACATATAGGCTATAGAATGTGCAGTGTCTTTACTTATGGTATGGTTAAAAACTCTTAAATCCTTTGGGATCCATAAACAACCGTTACCTGGAGAATTGAAAAGTTCATCGTGTTACGCGTGCACTGCTACATGTTGATAAGCAAATCACAGAAAGCGATTAGCACTTTGTTTGACAACTGCTCCAAACACTTTTATCATTGTATTTTATTCTTACCCTCTATGTTTAGTGTAAGCGAAAAATTTGTAAATATCCCTTATCAAAACGTTATCTTATATTTTATTCCAATATATATGCCTTGTCATTAAATCATGTGTAGCAGAATCGAAAAATCATCTTATGCTATAAACCCGATAATGAGGTTTTACCTTACAGACAGTATTTACAATCACTCTAATCTAATAATTGTTTCTTTATTTTTTTGCAGATACGATTTAACCAACACAAGTAGTTACTGAGTAGAGAAGAGAAGCATAGGGACGTGTTTGTGCTACCTCAAACTCTAATCTTGAAGCAAATTAGACATAGCGTTGTGTTCATGGTGAAGTGTCAGTCTGAAGCGGTTTACGAATTACTTGCTCACTAGTGCAGGGCTTTTCAAGCCTTGCAATAGAATGAATGGTAGCCAACACAACAAATATAGAAACTTGGCTGGTCGATATACAAACAATACGTGCAGCATGAAGCCTGCTGGACCCAGGAAATTTTATCAGTTACCAGAAACGCCCTCATCCTCGTCAGAGTGTGGGGTGGGGGATGGGGACGCCAATACTGCTTTCCGCGGAACGAAGAAATTTCGCTCAAAAGCTAATCAGAAAAACACAAGAGGTCTGATGGATATGGTGGAGAGAAACGTTATTGGAAGGGAGACGGTTTTCCAAAGCCCATTTGGACCAAGGAGATGTAAGTTTTATTACCACCTAGTGACTAATCTTGGTTATTGCTACTTTGATTAAATTAGACGTTTCTTAGTACATAGTGATGTAGAGTGACAAGATACAAGTATATCAAATTTCGCAATACAAGTCAAAGTTGAACTTAGACTCCAGTTACAAATTAATGGAATAACAATGAAAATAGCATAAAGAAAATCTTTTCCATACGAGGTTCTTTTTTGAGCATCAGAAAACTGATTGCGTTAAATTACAATTGACTCATCGTAAAGATATACTGATTCTATACAAATGCTATGTTTCTACCGGTATAAGTTAAAAAATGCACGATATGATTGAATTGGTTGTTCAGTATATAAAAAACCATCACCTTATGTTACATATTTAAGTATGTGCTTAACATTGTATCTATTTCATCTTCTCATTCTCATTGTGTTGTTGTGCATAAATTTATAGAAGAAAATACAAGCAAAAGTAAGAATTGCATCCTCTAATCATTGAGGATGAATAACCAAGTTCACAAATTGCCAACTCTTTTGTTGACTTAAAATTCTTGTTGTCCCAAAATTATTCACAGTTCCATATGTCGGCCTTAAATCACAATTTGGACCGCACAGACATCTTACACTCAGAAAAAACCATTCGGACTCAATAACTTATCATAGCTAAGAGTAAAAGTATTAAAACGTAGAGTTTTAGAAACAAAGGCTTATCTTACCAACTATGCTATCCTCATATTTCAAGGCCTTGCACACAGCAGGCATATAATTATGTGTTATGTTTCAAGTGAAACATTTACCCCACACGTGTCTCCTTTAGCACTTTTGAGAGTATTTAAAAAAACTTTCTATGGAATGGAACACTAAACTAGATTCTTATAGATAGCCAAGCCAGAAATGTTTGTTGACAAAAGCGGTCTCATTTCGTATCGCTGTGTAGGTAAATAGGAAGTGTAACCAAACAAGTTGACGTCTACTCAAAATGTAGCAGTAGTTGTGTTGTAAGGTCAACTGGTATGAGGCAGTTCAAAGAACCGCGACATGGAAAGGTTTCCACAGTGCCGTGAACCAATTACTGTTTCTTCATTGTGTCTGATTGAATAGGAAAATGTTCCTTGCTGTAAAATGTTTTGATGACAGAGAGAATTTTTGTCCATCTTATTTTGTAATCAAATTAAGTATTCGTTTCCGTTCTACAAAAATGATGGCACATCTGAATCGATAGACACAATTTCGCATTTTCAATTGAATATGTACGAAGTTTTCTTGTGTACGTGACTTCCACTTTTTCTAGCTTTCTCAAGACCTCATCTGTGTTGTTGAGACATAATCTTTACACAATATGTCAGCTTGGTCTGTTTTGCAGATTCAAGTCCGGATTCTGCAATGTTGACAGTATTATGGCAATTTATGGCATCATCCGCTTCGTTTGCAATAATTCACCCAAACGCAAATCATAAATGCTGTTTTTAAAGACAAATTTAAGGCCTCAGTATGTTACATACAGTAAGATGTACCCAAACCAGACGACTAAAAACGAAACTATTTGGTTTCGACCAAAAAGAAATGAAGGTGCTTGTTGTAAGTGGATCCTTTTTTGCAACAAGATACAGATTACAATATTATTTCTACAAATTATGTAAATGGAAGTAAATCTATGAGTGCCATAGGAGGATTCAGGAAAAAATAGGAAAACTCCGAATCGATTGAAATAACTCTCTCTCAACACTCAACTAAACTTAACTATGTGGTATGTTTAAGCACGCTATGTAAACAACAACAATGAATTCGCTTATGTATATCTTCACCCATTCTTATGCATAATTGAAATGAAATTTGCTTAAATTTAATTGACCGTCTAGGTTCTAATTGTAGTAGTACTTGGGTTATTGCAATGGTGTATATGATTTTCCTATCATCCGAAACACCCACTTTATTTATCCTCTTACAGTTTTCCAACAATACAAAATAGTCAACTGACTCATTTGCTAAAAAGACTAAAATGCTACTCTTAATCTTCTATCGTCCATTGGTACTGATAAATCAGATTTCCAGTGACTGGCTACTCAAAACTTAGGACAATGGCTTTTGCTGTATGTATTATCATGGTACATGCCTAGCTTAGACCAATACATATGTAGGTATGTACATGTATAGTATTATGGTCTGTGCATAGATAGTGGTAGTAATGCGCTCGCGTAATTACTACCGTGTTTGTGCCAAAATGCACTTTGACAATAGGAATTGCACAACAGGAAGTAAATTTGGAAGTATTGGAATTTAGCCTACTTTTTGTTAGGGCAATGGTTTATTTAAAGAAAGAAAGCTTGGAAAATGCGTAAAAGGCTTTCGCAGTTCTAGCCATTGCTAAGGTTGTTGCTAAAACGTTCTTCAACATTCTATGGATGATAAAAACCAACATTCCGTCATGATATGCGAAGTGTTTGATTTGTCCAAAGATTTCATCACTTGAAACCAAACAAATCTTCACTCATTATGGATCAGTGATTATTTTTGTTGTAAAAATGCTCCGTTTAAAATATTTTTCGTTCTATGTCCCTCATTATCAATTATGAGTATGGAGTTATAAAAATAACCTGAATATTGCAGGTTACTCTTGCTGCGTCCCAAAGTTTAATAAACAACAATAAGAATTAGCATTCTGAACTACGTCTGTAATGTTTTGGTAAAAATTGACTTATAGTGTTAGGATGTGTGTGGTTGATTCAGGGGAATCTCAAATGCGATATTGACAAGATGAGCTGTAACACTTTTCATTCAATGGACCTGCACTTTGTTGCATAGAATGTTGTTCATGGATTTGAATAGTGATATTTTGAAAATATGTTATGAAATGTTCAAAGAGATATGATTCTTAGTCCTAGATGAGTGTTTCTCACATTCATAGATTCATATTCGTTCTTATTTCGCCGCGTTAAAACTAAATTTATGACAATCCTCTTTTGGCACTTGCTATCATGACCACATTAAAGTTGACGTTGAAATATTTTGTTTTCTTTGTTGATTCACCATGAAATGAAAACACTGAATCAATGATTGGGTTTTATACGATAAAGTATGTTTAAATATCGAAAATGTATCCTATGCGCGCTGCTGAAGTTGTAACCTGTGAAAGTTTGTTCAATCATCCGTTCTAATCGTTGCTCGCAGAATATGCATGTGTAACTTGTAATGTGTACTGTCAGTGTTAATCGGGAAACAGCTTCAAAGTTGCTGTAATCTGCAAGAATATCTTTCTCTATGTGATTTGCGCATAATTTCTCCCCGTCAAGAGACCTTCAACACTTTGCGTCGATCCATAAATTTTCAGATCAATGTTTTTAACCAGTTTGTTGGGAAACATCAATGTCGCGTCTTCGTAATTGAAAAACTCCTCTAAAACATACAGAACCCCTTCTTCTGAAACATTCCACAAAACTATCAAACATTGACGCAGGCAAATATGCAAAAAAAACCATGTAACTGTGTATTTATGTTATATATGTTATCTGATTCTATCCAAGGTTTCCTTAGAAAATGAATACATGAATGCTATAAAATTATTATTATATTATGTCCTCATGTACTAAGGAATTCATCATGCTCACGCATAATAGGAGGTGTTGAGAGATGAAATCTTTACAGGAAAGCGCAGAAAATTAATAATATTGTTTGGTATCCTGTTGAATTTATCAACAACGTTGTATAGAATATGGAGCAAAGAGTGTGTTGTATCATTGGCAATGTGGACATAAAATGAGTCAAAGTGAAATTTTCACCAACAAATCGATAAAAGAAGGATTACGTGACTCTACACCTTAATTGAAATGAATACAATGTCTCACGTTAGTGATGCGAAATAAGGGCACAACGTGTACTGCAAACAGTGATATGATGAACACTCCACGTCCACCAGTTCTCTAGAACAAGAGAAAATAACTTGTCATAACAATAATAGTTAAATTGAGTACACAAGGCTTTTGTCATTTAAAATGTACGTACAAAATGCATGACGCACGCGAGTTGTGACTGTAAATGAATGAGAACGTGTCAATAGCCTTGACTCCAGTACTTTCTGCACAACATAACATTAATTACGCTTGCTTTATCGTTAACAGGTGTGTACATGGACCACACGGCGTCTGGGCAACCCTTGAGATGTGTTGAGGATTATATCAGAGATCATGTGTTGCCTTACTACGGAAATACTCATACGACTTCCACATTAACATCTTCACAGACAACGATGTTTAGGTATGTAATTATCAAAGGCCTAAGTCCGAATTGCAAAGTCGGATTGTAGTTTCACTAGAAGAATGTGTAGAGAGGTAGAATTTCCTTAATGTTCTTTTCTTCTTCCAGGCATGAATCTAAAGACATCATTCGTAATGCTGTAGGTGCATCAGAGCATGATGCAGTAATATTTTGTGGATCAGGAGCCACTGCAGCGGTTCACAAATTGATTAATGCAGTGATTGGCTATCATGGAAGCGATAAGCCAATGCCCGTGGTTTTCATCGGGCCGTATGAGCACCATTCGAATATTCTTCCATGGCGGGACGTCGGTGCTAAGGTAAATTCGGATAATTTTACTGCTTCTAGTGCATGTAAATTATTAATAATATAAATGCATCAAACTCAAGTCTCTCTTGAAATTTTTTTCAGATGATATACATTCCTGAAACCTGTGAGGGGACGTTTGATATAAATTATTTGGAAGAAAGATTGAAGGAAGAAAGCGCAGAAGGCATAAAGGACCGCTTACTAATTGGAAGCTTCTCGATTGCATCCAATATCACTGGTGTTCCAACAGACGATGTGGCAGTTACAATCCTTATGCATAAGTATGGCGGACTCGCATTTTGGGATTATTCTGCTGCCGCTCCTCATGTTCAGATTGTGATGAATCCTGTCGTAACTACTCAAGCTGAAGAGGGTCTTGCCAAAAAGGATGCCTTGTATTTTTCTGGACATAAGTTTGTGGGGGGACCACAAACTCCAGGTTCGCTTCTAAACGTTATGTAATTTTCTCTAAACTTGGTGACAGTGAAAAACTAATGACAATAAATTTTTTTTTCAAAGGAGTTCTCGTCGCAAAGAAATCCATTTTTGAGAATCCAGTTCCAGACGGAGGAGGAGGAGGGACGGTGTTTTTTGTCACCAAAGACTCACATCGTTACCTGCAGGTAATTTGTTCTGTTTTTTTGTTACTTTTGTGGATGAAAATATTGAATTTTGTGCAGTACTGAATTTGGCATTCATACTTAGAATATTGAATACCGAGAGGAGGGCGGAACACCAGCAATCATTGAGTCGATCCGACTTGGACTAGTTTTCCGAATGAAGGAGGCAATTGGTTCAGGAAACATAATTGCTAAAGAATCACTCTACGCAAAGTAAATATTATTATTGTCACGAATGCATTTTACAACAACAAAACTACAACTGTGAACTAAATTGTAAATATGTTTGTCATATCTTTTGTATTATTTGTCCTTAGGAAAGCATGTACGGAATGGTCGCGACGTGCTGAAATAAAAATATTAGGCTCCAGAACTAATCCAAGAATTGGCATCGTGTCATTCTTGATCGAGCACCTTGAAACTGTAAAACCTTTGATCTATAACAGAAATACACCTGCCAAATAAGTGTTTTTAATAAGAGTTATCATCTATCCAGGGATTTTATCTTCATCACAATTTTGTGGTTGCTCTGTTGAACGACCTTTTCGGAATTCAAGCGAGAGGAGGGTGTGCGTGCGCTGGTCCATACGGCCAAGCATTACTTGGAATCAGCACGGCACTGGCCCGAGAGTATGAAGAACTTTTGTTAGAGGATAGGTGAGCTCAAACTAGTAGACCAGAAGCAGTATATGATTGATTTGGGAGCTGAAGGAGTCAGTAATATTTACGAGCTATGCATCATTTCAATTACAGTCGCCTTGACCGAAGTCATTTGCGTAGACACTTAGAAGGCTCTACATACGAAGTTTTTCGTCCTGGATTCACAAGACTGTCTATTCCATACCACACCCCTGCTCAAGAGGTGGATTATGTTATTGAAGCTGTTAAACTCATAGCAGAGCACGGTGAGAAAACAATTCGGTCATTATTAGTAATTTGTAAGTATTTTTTTTTGGATTTTGATGAAAACTAACAAGCCAATGATGTTTGCAAACAGGATATAAACTCCTACCTTTGTACACATGCAATCCAGAAACAGGAGAATTCCATCACCATTCAACAAACGTAAGAAACTTCTCGGTGTAATGAATTAGTAAAGAGCGTTCGTTCGAGTAGAGGTATGTATGTTACATATATTTTGTATTCTGTAGATTTTTCAAAATCGGAAGTGGTTGAGCTGGGCGATATTTGATTCCGATGGAATTCGGTACAAGGAAAGACAAAGAAATAGCAGTGAGGATTACCCTAATTACAAAGAATGTTTAGAGCAAGCTAAAACAATTTTGACGAACGCACATAATGTGAGCATTATTATAACATGTAAATGCTATTTTCAGTGCTTCGTATGATAACTTTTTATATTGATTTTCTCTGAACCCCAAGCTATGCAAACGAAGAACACTTCCGGATCAATCCTTGATGTTCAACCCAACATCTACACGACTGAAATGGTTTCTACTTCCCTCAGAGGCGTTGGAAACAATGAATTCACACCAAATGAACACGAAATCTGGTGTTATAAAATCTCCACAACCATTCCGCGTCAAAGCATACGGGAATGGCGATGAGGATCGTCCATCCTTGTCCCATTACTATCCTAGTTCCGTACCATATCAGTTGATACAATCGTCGTGGGGAGATGGGGACGCTGGTAGCCCAGCAAAGTCTATTCAAAAGTCTGATGATAGCTTCCACAGTAACAATAGTGACCTTTACTATTCGAGTAATGAAAACGATAGTGACCCCGAAGTGCTAATGGCAGAAGGTACCACTGTGACAGGACCATCGATTTGTTTTACTTCTGCCCCTTCCAAGCCAACAAAATCAATGAGCGAGTCCTCTGCATCCACAATTTCAGATACAGTTCAAACCACTCCACCGGCAGTCGCCTTGGGTACAAATGGTGTTCATGTTGGAACGGTTGATTCTTTACCATTCGCCAACGTTAACTGTATGCCAAACGGTAGTAACTACGCCTATTCAAGAACTGAGTCCACGTCAAGTCTGAGTTTCGACACTTTAAGTCAAGATGGACTGAGTCGACACAATAGTGTTGATCAGCAGTACATACAATGCCCACAGGTACAGAATTACCAACAAAACTCTGGTTGCATGATCTCCGATTCGATTAACGGTCAGCAGGCCAATTCACTTCCTGTTAACAATGGTTTCAACGGCTACACTGAACCACAAAATCAATATTCATACAGCTACCCAGTCACTAGTGGTCAACAATATTCCAACCCTCCAAATACTCCGTGTGCTGTCTCTGCTTGTCAACAACAGCAGGCCAATTTCGCCCAAACAAATTCACAATGGTCTCAACAGCGTTCATTCGATGGTGTATCCAATTTCCCGTTCGCAGCAAGCCCAGCCTGTCAAAACTATGGAGGTTATAATGATCAAAATGGTGTTATGATAAACTGCACTGATACAAATGCTACATGGGGACAAACATGTAGTCCGGTAATGACGTTGAGCCCAGTACCTTCTTACAGTAGCAATTTGGCGTCATCGGTGGCTATGGAACAATCCCAGCTGACAAACACAATGTCTCCCATACCAAACACAAATCAAATTGGAATCGTTACTTCGTACAGCGTCGGATCACAATCGACACCATGTTTGGCAAGTCCAACGCATGCTGCGCCCACTAGTATCGACAACGAGCTTGTCAAAAACGCTATGCGAAGAGTTACGAATGAAATAGCTAATGAATTGAAGTCTGAACTACGTTGCGTGATATCGCAAGTTGAGCAAGGTATTGATCTAGATGCTGTCCGTGAGCGTGCGAACAGCTTCACCACCAAAGATAAGAAGATGGAAATGTTAAAGCGACGAGCTCGTACATTAAGTGGCCACGCGATCCAATTGAAGCGTTCTGAAACTACTGATGGGAGCAGCTCTCTCACTGCCAACGATGGTGACAAGTCAGATTCCGATGAAAGCTCCCTAACATCTGACCCTAGTTCTGCCCCAGATGGGAAAAGCGAATCTTCTAAGAGCATAAGCAGTGCTCTCGCTAAGAAACATAAAAGTTGCAAGGATGGGTGTTGTTCGGTGACGCGTAAAGATGACGATAAACCCCCGAACAAAGAAGTAACTTCTAAGCGCCCTGTGAAATGGCACTATCCTACAAAGAATATTCTCAAACCAACAATTAAGGTAGTAATATTTTTATATGAATATTTCTCTTATTCTGCAAGTTGCCACTTGTTGAGTGTAAGATGAGGTAAGCAATTTTTTTGTTTCGTTTTAGGCAGTGAACGAATACTCCATGATAAAGAATGGCGATAAGGTACCAATCATTGATTACTTATTTCTAAATACGAAATCTTAGAGACAAATTAAAATGAGTGCCATGTTTTTTATGAAATCAGATCCTGGTATGCTTGAGTGGAGGCAAAGATTCCCTGTCTTTGTTGCATACTATGAAACAGATGCAGTACATCCTAGCCAAAAGTGGGATTTCATTTACCTTCGGAGCCACAACTGTGGATCCCAAGCACAGCGGTTACGATCCGCGCCCATTGATTCCTTATCTAGAGTCACTCGGAGTACCATACTTTTTCGAGGAACAGGAGATTATGCCAACTGCTATGGAGAAGGGACCAGAGAACGTTACATCCATCTGCAGCTTCTGTAGCCGCATGAAGCGAGGAAGAATCTACGCGTGTGCTCGTAGAAACGGCTACAATGTATTGGCATTGGGTATGAATAATTTTCCGATGACAACATTGACGTTTCATGAAAACAACTGTTACAAATTTTTGTACCTATCATGACACAGGTCAACATTTAGACGACTTGGCAGAAAGTTTTTTCATGTCGGTGTTCCATAATGGATTAATGAGAACTATGAAAGCATCATATACTGTCAAGTAAGCAAACGTATTTCATGCATTTATGCTTGTTTTGAATTTTTAAATGGAAATTTTCTATTCCACATTAGGGAAGGGGATTTGAGGGTGATCAGACCGTTTGTTTATGTTCGCGAGAAGTCGTTGCGTGACTTTGCCGAGATTCGAGGACTTCCAGTGATTCCTGAAAACTGTCCTGCGTGCTTTGATGCGCCCACTGAACGACACAGAGTGAAGCAATTGTTAGCGCAACAGGAGATCCTATTTCCAAAATTGTACTTAAGCTTACGTACGGCGATGCGTCCTTTAATGGCGATCGACAAGACAGGAATGGAATCTGGAAGCAAAGGTCAATTCATTGCCCGAAAATGTTTGACAGATGATGACGACGACATTTAGATGAGAGAAAAGTGGAAAATTTAAGTTAACTGACGAATCCTGTTAGTTTAGCAAAGTAGTCTGCGCATCTTGTAGTTTTGTTCATGAACGAGATTTATTGATCGAAATTAATAGCATTAATAAATCGCAGTTTCAATTAACTGATCAAATTTCCAGGAAATATCACAGCAAATAAATACAGTAATCTTACAACGAAAACTATCAAGCGACCTGTGAACCTGTAAATAATGTGCCGAAAATTTTCTCAACTTAATTCCCCCCTGAAATCTTAATGTGTACCTTCTTATAATACCAGAGTGCTTCCTCGGGTTCAATATCAGTCTGAACTCTGATGTTATCCAAACGGGAGTTTATTTTCATGCGGATAAACTGAACCTCGATAACTGTGACTAAGACTGTAAAACTAAAAGGAAGCTTGTTGTACGTGTGTAGTAATTTAATAGTATTGTTGCATATTATGTAGTGTTGTTTAATTTATATGAAGCGCTATTAGCAGTGCATTTATATACTCTTAGTAATTGCACAATTCAGTCTACTGTGCCATTGTTATTAAGTAAACATTTATGGTTTCTATTCTAATTATGTTTTTGAAAGGAGTTGAAGGATGTTTTGTATAGATTTTTATTTACAGAGCTGGATAAAAACATTATAATCATAGTTTTAATTTCATACAGCTTGTAATTTTGTAAAAGAATATGTTTTTAGCATGTATCGCTGTGTCTCTTGTAAGCAGATTCATCAATTATTACATCAATTGTGTTACAGTCAGTGAGAATATTTGACGAAGTTATTCCTAAAATGTTTATTATTTTGTTAAGTGGATTCACTGGAGGGTTAAAAATACTGTTTTCCGGGCAATTTACACCCTGATTTTACGTAGAGTCGTTTTTGAACGATAATAATACTAGTGTAATAGTTTTCGTAGTGTTAGCAGTCAATAAAACAGGCATCACAGTATAGTATATGTTTTGATATTTGATATTTCCCAAAATTTCTTTTATTTGTAAATGTATGAACTCTAAATCTTGGCCTGGATGTGAACAGTTGCATAGAAGCTTGCTCCTTGTCACCTTGATGGAGTGGCCGCTTCTTGTGATAAACTAAAAAAAAACTATTACTATTATTATTATCATTATTATTATGGACAGCAACTTGTTTCCCCTCGATCTGCTACCCACTAGGTCCACTATGATACGCTAATCGATATTTTAAGTTCCTTACTAATTTTACAGTCAAAAGTAATTAACCTAAACCTAACCCTAACTTCCAATTTAATTAATTTGTTAGTCGTTTTCGCAAACCGCGAAATGTGCAACGCTCTATGTAGAACCATGTAGTTTCATGAAAGTAGTTGCTACATAATAATGGCTATTTCGTCAAGGACAGGTTGACACTTAAATTTAGTTTATTACGAACACATGTGCGTACGAACACACTTTAATTGATGAATCGGAAATCTCTCAATTTAATCTATGATAATACGTCTTCACGTTTTGTCGTTACTCTTGTTATGTTTATAAATCGGTTTTTCGCATTTATTTCTCGAATTGAATATGAAAATAAACTTGACACCTCTTACGTTGTACTTTCAACATTGACTACGTTGACTGCCAAGGCAATTCATACGCGCCTTTATTTTTGCATATAGATTGACAACAATGAACCAATAAACAACTTGAAACAATAGATTTACTCATTCATTTAATGTGTGAGGTGAAAAGAAAGCATAATGTCAGCATCAATGTAGCATCAATTGCTTCGTTGCTAACCTACAATATCAAAAGCAAAGATATTAAAATGTCAATAGGAGCCAACGTGGCGACAGAAATGCAATCATAATGAGAAATAATTGTACTGAGGCCGGCATACACCTTTCACGCAAAAAAACAGATGACGTTCAAGCCAACAATTGAAGTTGCATTCATGTACATGTTATTACCTAATCATCGTTCAATTTGCTTACAGCTTGACTACACAGATGATTTTCTTTGTCATCATAGTTTTATTCATCTCAATCATCCGAAGATAATGTTTATATTACAGCAAATCTCAAACTATTTCGCATGCATCCTTTTTTATTCATAATATTGTAACTACATTTTTTGTAAGTACACGATTGAAATGCATTGCTATCGTACAGTGTTGACATGAAATTTAAAATCAAGTTGATGAACTCTAATTAACAGACATTTGTTACCTGTAAAATGTGAATTGATTCAATGCTCAAGCTGAAATTATGAAACATAAATCAGTGAACTCAAGCATGCGCAACATTCGTATTTGTGTTGTCAAACGATTTTTGCTTTCCTTCAAAATTGAGCAGGGAAATCATACCTTCTTGAAAATTATCCCAAAATACAAACATTGACTTTAAAAAATACATCTGTGTCTGTTTTCTACCATGTTCAAATCAAGATCATGTGGAGGAACGACGAACAGCATGGAAAAACCAATGTTTATAAAATTCTAAACCTACTACGACCGCTTCGCCACTATTCATACTCCGCCACTTCATTTTTACTATACACAACCACCTCTCAAAAGAAATCGGTTGAGAATGGTACCGCGAGTTCACCAAAAGCAGCATCACACTTTTCATGTTCTAAGCATCTTTTTCTCTTCTCAGCAGGCTGAAAACTTAGCGAAATGCAAAACGCTAGCATTCGTCACCTTGCAAGACGTAGCAGAAAAAAGAGATTTTGTTTCGGAGAAGGGATCCGAAAAAAGGCTTAGATTGGCTTTTTAAGTCCTTCCCCAACCACAACACGACTGTTCAGATCACACCATTTCAGTCTGGTGTAAGTTATGCATTCAAAGAAAAACAAGAGAAAAAAAGCATTGGCAAGTCGGGCCTTCGAAACTGCGAGATACCCTTTGAATATAAATATTATTTTCTTTTACTCGCAACAAAAAAGGGACAAGGAACCAAAGTCTTGTAGTGTTAGCGTTTATTTAGATCTGACTAAACTAGGCACGCATTCACGGAGTGTGTATTGTTGGGAAGCTGCTGAGGTTCAACGAAAAAAAAACCTTGCAAGTATACCTTGCAACTGTTAAAATTCATCAAATACAAATTGTACATAGCACAGACAAGGGAACGACGACGTATCCCAGAAAACACGCAATCTTTTTCCTTCAAAACTTTTACATTTTATCCTCTGCGCTCCTGTGTCAAACACACTACACACGAGGCTGGGAATTTTTTTTTCTTCTTTCGTTCGTACTTAAAAATCATGGTTTTGTTTTGAAGCATCATCTTCTCCACTGACTCCATGTCACTTACACATAAATGTTTCCTTATTCTTGCTTTAGAGTAAAGAAGTGAGAAAAAAAAGTAAACTGCTGTTTTTGGCTGACCAAAATGGTATAAAAATGAATACCCCGTGTAAAAAAAATACGAATGCTACATTTAAGCAGGCATAGAGAGAGAAGAGACTCACAATAAAAAGATTATTGTAGTAGTAGTAAGTAGTAGAGAAGAGAAGAGTAGAAGTAGTAGTAACACTGGGGAAAACAACATTAAAATGATTGCAACCATTCTTACAATGACGATGAAAACCACTTTAAAGCATTGGACTAGTCAGTGTACAACACAAGTCTTCAAGTTTTTTTTTGGAGCGCTCAAGCCCAGAATAACAAACAAGTAAAGGAAGAAAAAAAACATCATCATCCTCATAAGCTTTACTACGATTAAGTTCACCTCAGTCATCATAATATCATCATCCTTGCAGGTTCTCGTACTAACTCGTCTACACTGAGAGCAGGAGCAGTGGAATACATCTCAGGAGGAAGTATAAGCAAGACAGAAGAGAGGAGACGAGCGTTCAGATTTTGTTTTTAACTTTGTTGATTCACTTGTGAACATGAGAAGGAGCGAGGGTTACGTTGCGAGGAGCAAGTCTCGTCTCAACACGGGGCTGAATAGGAGAGGTGTTTACAACCAAGCGTGGGCACGTGTTCTCTCCTAACAAATCCTCAGCTTGAAGCCCAACCAGAGGTGGAGCTCCGGACAACCACCAATACAAAGCCTTTATGCAACGGCTCTAGGTTCTTTACGAGAAACGCCATTTTGGTTTTTCGGGCCACAGAAGTAAGACAAACAGAGAGGATTTCAAAAAAATTTAACCAGTGTTTTCATAACATTTCTCCGGTAACTTTTACTAAGAAGTGCGTCTAGCCAACTAGCCAAATAATTATAAATTAATTTTAAAATTTTACGTCCAAGTGCTACTTTATTCAAAATTTTGAGTTTCCTCTTGTGTTGACCTCTCCAAGGAACGCTATTGATTTCAAGCGAAAAAAGTCATTTAAGAAAAAAAATTTATATATATATTCCCCCTTTGGCCCCTGTGTATTGAAAAGCATTAGTTTGTGTATAACTAATATTCCAAGCAAAGCTTCAGAGTCTACTTTTTTTTATCAACAAGCTTTATAAGTGAAGGAAGGAGAGCTGCAAAATACATCATATACACCTTATATTGTGTTATGCTACGTTACTTTTCTGTTGTGTGGAGTTGTTGTTTGTAGTTCTTGTAGTTTTCTGATAGCATAGTCGTGTCTCTCAGTTTTAGAATTTACCTGTGTAACTGAACGAAAAACTGAAAACATTTTTTTATTATCGGGAATGTTTGTGTTTGGTTTTTTTCGCAACAGGCCTGTCTTTTGAAGAAAAAAAATCGGTCGGATTTGAAAATAATTGAAGTAAATAACAAGAAGAAAAATATTCGTCTTTAGTTGGGAGTTTAAAATAAACAAGCAACCAGTGTAAATGTTTTTACAGAATCAAAGATAATTAAAGAGTTGTTACAAAAGTTCACTCCGAAGATTCCAGATATAACTGGAGGAAAATTAATTAATTGAAGATAAGTGCAAGAAAGAAACAAGTCATCATGAGACTCGGTACGAGGATGGCAGGTCAACTAGAATGAGGAGTATTAGGAAAACGTGCACTTGTTTACTACCGTCGACAGTTCCTGTGTATAATGCTTGGAATTAGTGAACAAGTGGATTTAATTGGTGATGTGAGGATAGTTACGGAACGGGGCTTGAAATTAGCGTTTCCCCGAACAAGGAACAAACGTCGGAACAAAACTGTTTAGTTGTAAAGAAAAAAAAACAAATGAAGAAGAGGATAAAAAAAGTCACGTTTTTTGATTTTGTACTGCCGCTAAACATTTAAGGACGGACTGTGTTTTAATTATTTCATGTATACTGAAAAAGTATCATCAAAAGACTTGATTGCCTTTTTTAAATGTGAACTTTGAAGAAACTAACAATAAGCGTTTGGAAACGTTGAGCACAGAATTTTTGGAAGAAAGAAACAAAGCTTGACTCAACGGTGTTAAATATTTACCCAGAAATCAACGAAAGTGTTTGGGATTGGATTGTTTAATATGAAGTGAGGATGGCAGATCAGATCGAGGGGCCGCCGAATAAGCGGCCCAGACTTAACGACCCACTCTCCTCCCCAAATGATAACCAAGGTATTTTCATGAATTGAATACACATTTTTTTTGCAAGATTTGACAAGGACAAAAATTAATTTTAAAGTTGTCTTGTAGAATTTATTAAGTGCACGTCAACTTCAGGGTGGTCAAAATCAGTCTAAACAAGTTAGGATGAAATTCACAAGTATTAGACTACAGCTTTTCAACTAATGTTTAGTAAGGTGGTCGCGATATTCTGTTGCAACTGCAACCACGGAATTACAGCTTGTGATGTGAATCATGCATAGTTCGAAAGAACACAGGTCTTCACCCGGTTTCACTGATCTGACCCCTGAACGGAAGAAATAATTGTTGGATAACCAACAACTATACGTAATTAACGTATTAGTACTCTACCGAAAAGTTACTGTGAAAACGGGGTCCAAATTAATTTAAAGTTGTTGTGTACTTCAAGCACAGTTAAAGCCTCTCTATTGTGTTTCGTCGTGATACTTGTTTTCTAATACCGGCCTTTTAACACTTGCCAGGCTTATTCTTGACATACAACAGTCAGAGATACATGGTTTAAACGCCGTCAGCAATGAACCGGTTGTGGCTGTGTGTTTGTCTTTGTTAGGTATTGTTTTACAACAACTGACAACAGTTTAATAGGGCATCTTCCTAATAAAAGTTAGTTACACTGATGGTTTCACTTGTTTTTCACGCTGGATCCGTAGTTACCAACAATATGCGAGCATTTTTCTCTGTAGGTATTTCGAATCCCTCTCAGACGATCTCTATTTTAAACCGGCATCTTTACATTGCAGCCGGTATTACTGTTATAGGCCTTCTGTATCTGCGTCGATATCCTTGTTGACAGTTCGGTCAAATAGTGATACCGTGGTGAAAACTCGTGGCTCCGCTGAAGTCGTTACTACGACGATTCTATAAAGGAGGCAATGAGAGTTTCTTGATGGAAGCAGTTTCTTTCTAAATGTACTAAAAGGAAACATGTTTCCAGGCTTTGAAATCTGACCTTAACGTATAGTTAATAATTTGACGGAAAATAAAGAAAATGAAAACCGCTCAAAAATTAATAGTTAAACGGTTTGTGAGTATCCAAATCCTCGGGATATAATGATGTTTCGGCAGATATTTTTGTATGAAAGTAAATATGAACACGGTTTAAAGAGTGATTATTTTTTTCAGGTCTGTTTCGAACGGATGCTATTAACTTAGAAAGTGATCTTCCGGATGAACTAGAGTTCCTCCCATCTTCATCATGGGCGAATATGGATGCTGTGTCGACGTCGGTTGCGCCTTCGGCCAACCCACAAAACGCGATCATCATAAATACTGCTCCTCCCATGGGAGCTGTTCAGGCTCCTCCAAGACTCCCAATGCAAAACGGAGAGGCGCAGCCACATTCGCATCCCCAGCTTATGCAGGTGTGTTTCGTCTATTTCTTTCCAGGAAGAAGTATTTTATTAATTTGGGACCATGTTCATGAACAATTTTGTTGATGTATGGATTGTTTTTTATCGTTAACAGGGAATGATGATGCCGGGTCAAGTAAAAAACGTCATAAGCAATAAAGGTCCCGTGATGAACAATAATCAAATGATGATGAACAAACTAATGCCCAATGGTCCGCATATGGCGCGGGCAAATATTAGAGGTCAACAGCCTTCTGGAATGGCACCAAATATGGTTCCTCAAAGACATCCCGTAGGCCAGGTAAACATTGTTAGATCTATTTTATCATCGTCGCACCCAGAGAGCTATTGCGACTCCATATGAACTGATATTGATAATATTTGTCTATGTACTATTTCATATCGCAATCGTTTCTATATTTATCTTTTTCAGGGACAGGCGATGCCAGGAATGACCCCGACCTACACTACGTTTAATAATGCTTCTGCCGGAGCGACTCAAATACGAATGTTACAACCTGGGATGAGTCCAGCAATGCAGCCGCCACCCCGATATCCTCCAAGTGACGATTTTATTAATCCAAACCCTCCTCCTAATGTTGTTGTCTCTACGGCTATGCCAGTTGCACAATCTCAGCCTTCTCAGCTGGGAGGTGTAGGTGCTCCGCTCGTTTCATCGATGAGCGCTATGGGCACTGCACCATCATCGATTAGTAATGTCAACCTTGTTAGCACTGTCAATAACGGTGGGCCGATGTCAGTGCCAGGAGTCCCCAATCAAAATCAGATTATACCTCCACCTGTTCAAGGTCAAGTTCCCGTCCCCCAACCCGGACAGCCCGTTCAACCCGGTCAAGCTCCACCGCCACCTGCTGCTACAGCAGATCCGGAAAAGAGAAGATTAATCCAACAGCAACTTGTACTCCTGCTCCACGCTCATAAATGCCAGCGGCGGGAGAGCCAAGCCCCAAATGGGGAAAGTCCGCAGAATAATGTAAGTTTTACGCTTATGATGCATTCGCTTGTGTTTGGTATATGTAAAGAAGGAAGTTAAACATGTATTTTACTTTCACATGTAGTGTTCACTACCGCATTGCCGAACAATGAAAAATGTGTTGACACATATGACACACTGCCAGGCGGGTAAGAACTGTACGGTGACACATTGTTCTTCGAGCCGACAAATAATATCACATTGGAAGCACTGCGCAAGGAATGACTGCGAAGTATGTTTACCGCTTAAAAGAGATAGGAACCGAGTAAATCCAAGTCAGCCAAATCAAGCACCGACAATTGGAAATCAACCGCCACCGCCAAATCCACCTGCTGCGACTCCCCCACCTCCACTGGAGGTCAGGCGAGCTTGTGAAGGTCTCGGTATAACTTGTCCTCCCATGGGCGGGATTCCCACGGGTACTCCTCCCATTCGACCGCCTCACCAACGGCTTCCAGCGCCACCAGTGAGTGCACCCAATCAACAGTCTGTACCACCCTCGGCTGCGTCGCCAAGGCTTCCTTCTGCATCTCCTCAACCCCAATCAATCACAGATGGTAGTGCGCCCTCCCCGCTGTTTCCTGGAAGTAGTAACCCTAATGCCGTTCTGGGGCTGGACCAAACGGGCGCCCAGCCTCCTACTAGTACTCCAGGCATTACCGCCTCTACAGTGCAGAGCACTAAGGAATGGCACCAGTCCATTAGCCCTGATCTCAGGAACCACCTTGTCCATAAGTTGTAAGTAGTAATGCATGGTCCCATGTTTCTTAAGATTTTACTAATAAACTTATTTTTACTAATGAATTATTGTTTGTTTACAGAGTGCAAGCTATTTTCCCGTCGCCTGATCCACAGGCTATGCTTGACAGAAGAATGTTCAATTTGGTAGCATATGCGAAGAAAGTTGAAGGCGATATGTATGAAACTGCAAACTCTCGGTCTGAATATTACCACCTATTGGCCGAGAAAATCTACAAGATACAGAAAGAGCTTGAGGAGAAACGTCAACGTAGGAAAGAACAACAGGCCCAAGCTCAAGCTCAGCAAACGCAACCATCGCAACCACCACCACAGACAGCTACGCAGCCTCAGTCGGTCCAGCCTACTCAACCGACAACGCAGCCAACATTGCCTAGCCCTTCTCCAAATCTTATGCGACCTAACGTTCCAAATGCTAACCCAGGTATCCCGAGGCAGCCGGCAGTCAACGCCAATGCGATTCCACAGCCATCCCCTCGACCTCAAGCACCCAGCATACCTAATAGGCTTCCCATTTCTGGACCTCCAGTTTCACTGGCGTCACCAGTTCAAATGCAACCTGCAATGTCTCAACCTCAACCATCACCTAGTAGCAATATGCTTACAAACGCAGGACACACTGCTTCGAACCAGCAGTTCGGTATGTTTTCTCAACAACCACCCCAAGTTCCGCCGACGACATCACAGCAAAATTTCGATGTGCCGAAGCAAACTCCATCGGCACCTGGTTTAACTCAGCCCCCAACACCTCAGCAGCAGCAGTCACAGCAATCTGGGAAACAGCAACCGCCGCAACAACAACAGCAACCTCAGCAGCAATCGCAGCAGCAACCACCACAAAATACTCCTAAACGCATTTCATTCAACGGAGAGTATGACAATACGTTGCCTCAACAAACTCCAACCTCAGTGTCGGAAATTTCAAGTCACATGGAAACTAGTGACGTAAAGGCAGATATAAGCAACATCCCCACTACGGTTAACAATGAATCTTCTGAGACAAATCATGAAGTTAATGGAGATGTCAAAATGGAATCTGAGGCCGAAGGTGACGAGCTACCTATGCAAATTGATCCACCTGCATCCAAAAGTAAGATACACGTTGACACTTTATGAAGCTGCTCTGATACGTATGTAGTTATTCCTATATGTGGAAATCCAATCATAGAGCTGGCTATTTGACCATAATTCTTCCCTTTCTTGGGTTGGTAAAATTTTAAAGGGAAAATGTTTCATGAATGTGCTAACGTTTCCTTTACTTGCGATTATAGAAGAAATTAAGGAGGAACCATCCAGCCCGATGTCAGCATCTAGTAATGCTGAGCCAATGGATACCGCTAGTGTCAGTAGTACAGCGACAACTGTCAAGGTTGAGCCTCCAAAAACACCTGCCAGCAATGCTACATCGCTCGCTTCTACCTCAATGGCGTCCCCAGCGCCTCCTTCATCGGGAGACAAGAAAAAGTGCCGTAAGTCACTAAGTTCATGATAGTTTACAATGAATGGCGATTAGAGATGTAAATAACTTGAAATGAGCCACATTTGAATTTTTCGTAGTGTTTAAACCAGAAGAGCTGAAGACATCTCTTCTACCGACGTTGGAGAAATTGTTCCGCCAAGATCCTGAATCGCTGCCCTTCAAGCAGCCTGTTGATCCTCAGGTACAACCTGTTCCCACAGATAACCATGTAGTATATGAAGGCATTCTATATTCATATTCTGGATTTTTATAGGCGTTAGGTATACCGGATTACTTTGACATCATTAAAAAACCTATGGATCTGTCCACAATTAAGAAGAAACTTGAGAGCGGTAGCTACAATGACCCATGGGAATATGTAGACGACGTGTGGCTCATGTTTGACAATGCGTGGATATACAACAGGAAGACATCAAGAGTATATCGGTATTGCACTAAGGTAAGCGGAATTAACGATTTACCGGATTCATATTACAAAATAAGTTGCGCACTACTACCCATAACGTCTCGTTTAATTCTTTATTAGTTGTCGGAAGTGTTTGAAGGTGAGATCGATCCTGTAATGCAAACCCTTGGTTATTGCTGTGGAAGAAAATACACCTTCAATCCACAAACACTTTGCTGCTATGGGAAGCAACTCTGTACAATTCAAAGGGACGCAAAGTACTTCTCTTATCAAAACAGGTAATCTATTAGTGCATCCATATTTTCTATGTGTAACTGTGACCCGATTCCTAACCATGGTGCGGCCTTCTTATCGTCACAGGTATACGTATTGCCAGAAATGTTTCAATGAAATTCCGGGTGAAACGGTCAGTTTAGGTGACGACCCTACTGCTCCATCAGCGTGAGTGAAGCACATGTTATGCCACTTGATATTTGGATTATGTTCTGTGAACACTCAATCAATTTTTTTGCTTTATTTAGGTCTATTCGTAAAGATCAATTCGTGGAGATGAAGAACGACCATTTAGAGCTTGAGCCTTTCGTAGAGTGTAATGATTGCGGCAGGAAGCTGCATCAAATATGTGTTTTACACATGGAAACTATTTGGCCGCAAGGGTAAGTTATTCATTATTGTTGTTCATTGTATTTAAAAAAATTACCAATGCAACAATGTTTAAACTGACTTCTTGACAGGTTCACCTGCGAAAACTGCCTCAAAGCAAAGAACCAAAAGAAGAAAGAAAATAAGTTTACAGCCAAACGATTACCAACGACTAAGTTGGGAACATATATTGAAACCCGGGTGAACAACTTTTTGAAGAAGAAGGAAGCAGGTGCCGGTGAAGTGTATATACGCGTGGTTTCCTCTTCAGAGAAGATTGTGGAAGTCAAACCAGGAATGAGACATAGATTTGTCGAGACAGGAAGTCTGAATGATAATTTCCCGTATAGGTGAGCAATTGTCACTGTCGTGTGCAACCAAAATGTACTATTATGAATATGAATCAAGAATTCTAATTTGTGATATTCTTGTGCATATCTTGTTTCACAGGGCGAAAGCACTATTTGCTTTTGAAGACATTGATGGGACAGATGTGTGTTTCTTCGGAATGCATGTTCAAGAATACGGTTCAGAATGTCCCACTCCAAATACTAGACGTGTGTATATAGCGTATCTAGATTCAGTGCATTTCTTTAGGCCAAGACAATTTCGAACTGCTGTCTACCATGAAATTCTACTAGGATATTTAGAATATGCTAAGCAACTAGGTTATACAATGGCTCATATCTGGGCTTGTCCACCTTCTGAAGGCGATGACTACATATTCCATTGCCATCCACCTGAACAGAAAATTCCTAAGCCCAAGAGATTACAAGAATGGTATAAAAAGATGCTAGACAAAGGTATTATCGAGAGGATTGTGCTAGACTACAAGGTGAGTCTTCTAAGTTTGTAACTGGAACCGTTAGTGGCGCCAACTGACGTATTTTAATGGATGATTTTATTTACTCTGATAGGATATACTTAAGCAAGCTATGGAAGATAATTTATCATCCGCTGCCGAACTGCCTTACTTCGAAGGTGATTTTTGGCCCAATGTTCTGGAGGAGTCGATCAAGGAGTTGGATCAAGAAGAAGAGGAGAAACGGAGGCAAGCTGAAGCCGCAGCTGAGGCAGCCGCCGCTGCAGCTGCTGCTAGCAGCGTAAGATTTTATCTCTTAGATTTTATAGATTCTGATCATGATTAAAGTAGCATGCTCATTTATCGATTTCTTTTCATTGACAAAAATAATGCAGGAGGAATCGGAAGTAAATGGGGATGGAAAGAAAAAGGGTCAGAAGAAAGCTAAGAAGTCGAATAAATCCAAGGCTAATCAGCGCAAGAACAACAAAAAATCCAATGCTCCTCAAACCGGCAATGACCTTTCCACGAAAATTTTCGCAACGATGGAAAAGCATAAGGAAGTGTTCTTTGTCATCAGATTGCATTCAGCTCAGTCAGCAGCCTCGCTGGCCGTAAGTGTACGATGAAATTCAAATATTTTTTTACCAATAATAACTTTCTCTACGCTTTTCTATCTCCTCTCTATTGAAAACTAAGCATATTGTCGTAGCTCTTACCCATTTTTCTAGATGAGAACAGACGTTTTGTAAGAAGAGTGAGGCTAACACAAATAGGTACAAAACAAAGCAAACTAGCAAGCTAGGTACATCACCTTATTTCAACTACAATTAAAATTGAATTTGGTGCATTAATATGTTCAAGGCTGAATACATTAGTAGTACATCGTATGTTGCCATAAGTGTTAGCAATTCTATACCTATTTATGGCACATTGTACTATACTTCGGCATTTAGATAGTAAAAAGCATATTCAGTATAGTACTACGTGTACGGCAAATGGCAATCAGTCGGCTTTCATAGGAGTTCGCCGCCGAGGAGTCAAAATTCGCCGACGTGCATTCCAATGACGTGGAAACGAATTGGGAGACATTCTTCGTTAGTTTAGTAACTGAACTTGCAAAGCTTGTAAAGTAGAAAGAAACATATTTCTTTCAACTCAACCCAACTTTTTCGTTTTTCACCTCTTAGTCCTGTTGGAGTTTTGGATTTACTTTAATTGCGTTTTGTTCTTTTACCATCTAATTACAGTCTATTCAAGACCCGGACCCATTCATTGCATGTGATCTTATGGATGGTCGTGACGCGTTCCTGACACTTGCCCGTGATAAGCATTACGAATTTTCATCACTCAGAAGAGCTAAGTACTCGACGATGTCCATGTTATATGAACTACACAATCAAGGCCAAGATAGATTTGTGTACACGTGCAATAATTGCAAGGCTCATGTCGAAACTAGGTATGTTCAAGTATCCTATTGTGATAGAGGTAGTAGTGTTCAAATTTTGTTAACGAGCTTTTGAAATTGTGTTTATAGGTTCCACTGCACAGTTTGTGATGATTTTGATCTGTGCATCCCATGTTTTCAAAAGACGGGTCATCCTCACAAAATGGACAAGCTTGGCTTCGATCTGGATGATGGATCTAGCCCATCCCCTGGCGACCAAAACAAGTCTAACCCCACTGTCGCACGTAAATTATCTATACAGCGTTGTATACATAGCTTGGTTCACGCATGTCAATGTAGAGACGCAAATTGTCGACTTCCATCGTGCCAGAAGATGAAGCGGGTGGTAGGACACGCCAAGGTAAGAAGTTTCAATCTTAAGCAACACTTAGAACTACGAAATTTCTTAATTGGGAAGAATTGCATAATTTCTAATCGTTCTAATTTATCTGTACTCGTTTTAATAATCATAGCTATGCAAACGTAAGACGAATGGAGGGTGCCCAATTTGCAAACAACTCATAGCACTGTGTTGTTATCACGCCAAACATTGTCAGGAACAAAAATGTCCCGTTCCATTCTGTCACAATATCAAGCAGAAGTTACGACAACAACAGCAACATCAGCGTGTCCAACAGAATCAGCTCTTGCGTAGAAGAATGCAAGTGATGATGCAGATGGGAAACGCATCAGGTGCACCACCGGTTACACCTACGCCGAGCGTGGCACCAGCTCAACAACGACCAGCTCAAGGAGTTCCACCGGTAAGAATCTTTCTTTTTGATCTTGTTATTTGTCCGCGTGTGATATATATGTATCCCTACAAGAGGTTAACTTCATGGCCGCACAAGTACCTTATATTTGGTTTTCTCAGTAGTGTGTTTAAGCTTAGGTCTACATGCAAGCATGCAGCATTGTCGGTAGAGTAAATTATGGTAGTTTTATGGCTAGCACAACGAAAAACAACAGGAACATTTAGGGTACCAACCTGGCGGTAGATCCTTTCCAGCGTAAATGTTTAGAAAAATCGCACAATTTCATAACAAGGTAATCATGATTGATTTCACTGAAAGCAAACTAAAAGAAAACAGTATTAAGATCCTGTACTATTAAACTGAGGTACGTAGTTGTTTGACTGACCTCGTTTACAGTATGCTACAATGGGACTATGTTTAGAAAAAATCAAGGCAAATGCCATTATAACTTTTTATGAATAAATCGTGTTTCACTCTTGTCATTTATTTCTTATAATGACGCAATATACGATGTAATAAAAATAGGTAAAAGAACTATTGAGCAACTTTAAGCATTACCGCATTTCCTAACTAGATTTCGTTTCTATTGCGTTCGAAAATGGCAAGCACATCCTAATTTCATATCATGTTCCAAGCATCCACAAAGCGAAAATGTCAAAAGTAAACCATTAACAGGAATATATTAAAATTGTAATAATCTTCAAACTTTTTTGCTGTACTTCGGATGAGCTTGGATCACAATACACGCTTTATACTCGAATGATCAATCATTTGCCGCATTTAATTTTTTCTTCAGAGCTATAACCAGGGTGGGCTATTTTAGGAGATAAAAACTACGTAAATATGATATGCAAATATGAGGGGAAAAAAGGCAAAATATGATATAAAATATGAGATTTTTTTGGTCAAAATATTGCATCTCAATGCCGTTTAGAACAGGTTTTGCCAGTAAAATGGTCAAATATTTATAATACTTTGATAAAATCAGAAAAATCTAAGAAAAACAGAAAACATACTCGAAAAATCTTAGCATGTCACCGAGTATCGATGTTTCTTTAGAAAATTCTGTCGAATTTTGCGCGGAAAATCGTAAATATTTTTGCGAATTTCCTGATTTTCATAGAAAAGGAGAAAATTTTGCTCAAAAATGATAAAAAATATGAAAAATATGAAATATGAGACGAAATGGTCGAAATATGAGATCTTAGGAAAAATATGAGACCCTGATTTCGTTTATTTTCACTTGATTCGGCCATATTTTGCCTTATTTCAGCCAGGACTGGTCTCAGGCAAAATATGAGATTTCCTAGAATAGCCCACTCTGGCTATAACGAATGTTGAGTCTTCAATGTAAAGTCCATGCTATCTTTAATGCACTTACCCATGAGACTCGTACGTACATCGTTGGTTAGAAATGCATGGATACATACGGTTAGATATTATGTGATTCTTGGAAAGTAAGAAACATCGTCGTTCAAAGAATTTTCGAAGAATAAAAATATAACTATAGTGAAGAAGCGAGATGTGCACATAATTTCGTATCTATCATACTGAAAACGGCAATCGAGTTTACTGGGTTTGTCTTAATATTTCGTAGTCGGTAAGCAGTCCGATGACGACAAACCTTGGGGTAGTTGGAGGTAAGCCTGGCACAGGTGCTCCACTTGCAGCTTTAGAGGTACGTAACGTGAGTTAGCATATGCATGTTTACAAACCCTTTGTAACTATTAGTAGAGATGTGACACACAATTCATGCTGCATATTTTTATAGGCTGCTCGTCAAGTACAACAGGAAGTTGCTCGTCAACAAGCTCAAGCGATAGCCCCGGGTTTACCTCCCCAGCAACCTCAACAACCACACACCACTGGTGGGCATCAGCACATACCACAGAATCCAAGTGGGGTCATGTCACCTGTAGGCCAGTTCCGTGGTCCACATCCACAAATGAGTCCAACACCGAGAGTTCCCGCTGCAAATGCAGCCCCAGCCCCTCTTCGGCATCCAAGCTTACCAAGTATGGATCAAATTCCTAGGTACCCCGGGATGCAACCTACCAGACCTGTGAATACTAATGCTCAACTTCCCAACTCACCAAACATATTGCTTCACCAGCAACCACAGCCAAATCAACCTCCTCAACAAGGGCAAAACCCTCAGCAACCTCCCCCGCAACCTCAGCAGACGCCACTTCCTGGAGGAGGTAAGTACTACACGGTAGGGTCTGAAAGTAATTCGATGACTTTTAACTAATATTTTTTTTCTCTACATAGACATCACACTTCGAGGACAGCAACAGCAAATCCGACCAGTTGCTGGACAACCTGGTCAGATTGGTCAAGGAGACCAAGGTCCACTGTTGCTTCACCAGCTGCTCCAGACTCTGAGGGCACCCGCCACACCAGAACAACAACAGCGTGTGATACAACTGTTACGTTCAAATCCCCAACTAATGACAGCATTTATTAGGCATAGGCAACAACAACAGCAGCAGCAACAACAACAGCAACAGCAGCAGCAGGGTCAACCTGGAGCGCCACAACAACCTGTTTCACAACCCGGTCAACCTGTTCCACAACAAGCAGGGCAAGTTATTATGTCAGGTCAACCTCAACAGCAACACAATATGATACACCAAAGTAAGGATACTATTCCTAGCATTTTCTAAAGCTCGGTATCGAAATATGGTGTGTTTGAATTATAAATCACATTGAAATTATTTTTGAAGGTGCGCTTGGACAACAACCGGTAGGTATTAATCACGGTCTGCAACAGCATCCACAAAGCCCGCAGCAGCACAATCCATTGATGGTATCGCAGCAGCAACAGCAATGGATTCGTCAGCAACAGCAACAACAACAACAAGTCATGATGATAAGACAACAACAAACGCTCGGAAACAATGGTGCTCAGGTCCCGCAAGGTCAACAGTTTATGACGTATTCACAGGGCAACCAAATGGGTGCTAACCAAATTGGAGGTGGGAATCCACAACTTGGTCAGATTCCTGGAGCCATGAATCCCGGTGTTGGAAATCAGATGGGTGCTACAGGGGGGCCTACATTCCAGCAGCAAATATCGGCGATGGGACAGTTAGGAAATCCTGGAGTCAACCAAATTAATGCACAGTTAGGAAACCCTACGCTCCAATCTCAACTGCAGCAACAACGTTTTTCCGGTAGACCTGCCCCAGTATCTTCTCCAATGGGACCTCCGACGCCAGTCTCAGGACCAAGTGCTTCTCCAAGAGCAATGCCCACCCCATCACCGAGACCCCATCATCCTCCAACACCTTCACACAGCCCACATCCAGTAGCCGGCGGGTCGGCTGCACCGCAACTTGACATACTGCATTCGCCACAATTACTCTCAGACGAATCTGTGCTGACTGCACAGGAACAGTTGACTAAGTATGTGGAGCAGTTGTGACATCCTGAGTGATGGCAAGAACGATTTACTCCTGTTGGCCAAAGACTTAAGTAGCTTTTAGTTTTACAGAAGAGGTTTATATGTGGATAGTTACAAAAACGAAATATACAAATATATTATACGTATGAATGTAGGGAAAGAGGTTCGAATTGATGATACACTACAGGCGATAAACAATACATGTTCGGTAAAATGACTAATCTACAAACTTCGAGCGTCGTTTTCATGCGTATGAAGAGTGTAAAACGCCTTACACTAAAACAGAACAGACTTAAATTTATTATTATTATTACATTATTCTGATCATAGAGAATTGCTACTTTACTAAGCATTGCTATTACTAACTATCATTATTATTGTTATGACTTCCAGATACTTCGCGCCGATCACATTGATTATCATTAAGGTAGAGAAAACGATATTCTTTAGTTGATAGATCCTGGATGAACTATTATATATTTTAGTACGTACATGTTGTGTACGGGTTTTCCTTGTAGACTTTGTAAATTTTAACGGTAACCCACCAGATTTGGTCTGCGTTGTTAGTGGATATAACTACATGTACTTTGTAATATAACTGCTGCTCTTATAATTATTATTCGTATTCTCATCATTATCATATTTGTCATGTATAATTGTTATATTATCATCAATACATTAAAGAATACAATGTACTACACGTTACAGTAGCATAATATTTATATTATCATTAATTTAAGCGAATATATACATTATGCAGACAATTTCTTCCTGCAATTTCGCCTTTGTGATCTCGGAAAAGGAAATACACAGTAACATGAATGGGATAAACAACAAAAGTAAGGATTTGCAGTATTCTTAGGACAAAATGAGGGAGTGTCTTGACCAACATAATATGTTACTTGAATAATTTCTATATAATACATATAATCGAAAACCTTATTGGCATTTAACCAGAGCTCTGTTCAGAGCCACATTCCATGTGGTTTAATTACAAAGTAACTCTGTCAACACGATAACGACATACATCACATCAAAATCTCGTGCCCTCACAAGTGACACAGACGTACATACATATTAAATATAAACAAAGAAAAACTCTAAAACAGAATAGTTAGGTAGGAGAGAACTATTTATAAAAATATTACTTCACTATTACTACAAAAAGAATTAAAAATACGAGAACCTATGTATAAATTGTTGTAAATGCCACTTTTAATAAACAAACCTTGAAATTTATATAACATACGATAACTGGAGAAGCTGCATGGAAATGAAATGATGCTAAGTTTGCAAGACATTATTTATGCTATATACTAAATACATACATTAATTACCTTTTAAAATATGTATGTACCCGTTTTTTTTCAGAACCGGGAGAGCATTTTGTGCAATACAGTTTGAAAGCAGAGAAATTAGTGCCGCAAATAAAACTAGCTGATACATTTGAAAGTGCATCTCTTATTGTTATTATGAATTATTGATGGTATAACTGCTATACGTTTAGTTTTCATGTGTACATCTCTTTGGCTATAGTAATCGCATCGAAAGATTTGTACAAGTCTGAATTCTTTCTTTAATACTGGTTGTTCTAAAGTAGATTTAAATACTAAACAAAAAATATGTACGAACCAGCTAAAGAGTTTGTTTAGAACCATTATTGTTTTGTAGCCCAGTGTTAACTGCATAGAGTACTAACTTAACTGAGTTTTCAACTGGTATTTTTGTACCTACTTGTCAGTAGTCAACGGCATTCTTTACAGCGAGTTTATGACAATTGTTTGCTAGATTTCTTACACTTTTACTTTTTAGCAACGTATGGCTCTTACTTGTACCCGGATCAAATAATTACCATGTATATTGGTGATGATGAATCAAGTTATGTTTTTACCACATTATTTTCGTAATGATTGTTGTCCAATAGAGCTCATTGTAACAAAAACGGTATCGTTAGGTAGTCGGTAGAGATTATTACTCTGTTAAGGTAAAGTGCTTTAACAAATGAACGGCATCCCTCGTTGTTATGAGAGCATTTGAAAACTAGTGACTACAATATTAAATAATTGTTTATCTAAATGCTATAGTGGTTCACCAGAGCAACTCTTTAATTTTTCATTGTTATTTGTGTAGACTCAAGGTACATCGTTGTCATATATAATGGACATCATCTAGCATTAATATTGTATACATTATCGTGAAAAAAGTTTTAAAAATGAATATATCCATGTATAAAGATAATTTACATCTCAATGAATTTTTATTAAGGAAACGGACAGAACTAAAAGAATAAAAAAAATTGTCCAAGCAGCGGTTGGAAATGTAAGAATAAAAATGAATATATTGAAGAAAACAATGCGCTTGACTGTTATACCTGCACAATAAGTAATGTCCTTCGAAAATAAGTTCCATATTGCGAAAATTACCTCTCAAAAGCATGTTCGATTCAGTACACATGCGAAGGGGGATCATCAAGCGGAATCGTAGTCAGCCAAGACCATCAACCCGTCAACCTTTCTCTCCAAGACTGCCAGTTTCGTTTGAATTTGATGCAAGTAACCGCCACAGTCGTCCCATGGTTCAAATCGCAAAAGTTCACTTAATTTCTGTAGCAGCATAGGCATTTTGGTTACGGTTACATTGCTATTCAGTGCCTTGACGACTAGATGGAGAGTTGTATAGTTACATGAAACACTACGACTTCCAACTCAATTCGCCGATTGAAAATGCATGATGTAAAGTAGGCATAATAGGGAGTATACAGAAAATGAGTAGTAAACGCATAAAAATCATGATAAAAACATTCTTCATCGTTGAGAGACAAGCTGATGGAACATCATTGCACTCGTATTTTATGACAAGTGAATTGAATTGAAGTATTAAAAGTGCATGTTTTCTTGTACACCCATAACATATTGAAGTCACAACAATTAGTATTTCAGCGAAAAGTAATCCTTGCGTATATATAGTTATCAGAAGAATTAATACTCTACAGTAACCCTATCAATTTAACATTTAAGTGTTTATGATTTTTTATTCAAAAAATAGTCAAATAACAGACAGTCATATTTAATTAGTTAGTATGGTAATAATATTCTACGTCTTTCTATACATCAAATTATAAATGTCATTGTTCACGAGCTGAATGAAGCCAATCCCATGTTTTCCACGGCAGCTTTTGCTAGAAACCATAGAGGCAATTGACAAGGTTGTTCTTCGTCATGTAGGCAAAAAAGTATGTACTCACCAGTTTTAAAAATCCCAATCAAAATTAGAAATGAAATAGTATGATATCTCATCATTTGCTTGACCTTCTGTTGCTCCTCAGCGTCTGCAAACATAAATTAACCATTCGATAACAATAAGTAAAATTGATCTTATCTTTTGCAAAATAGAGCAATTTTTCGTACCTGAGTCCGTCGGACCGTCTACTGATGGAAGTGCTTGAAACATTGTTACCTGCTCCCGTTTCCTACAAAATAAAAATAAGACTTGTTCAAACAAATCCAAAATTAATTTGAAATAATACTAAATCAAAGTAAATGCAATTGATTGCTCACACCTTTCACAAAATAAATTTAATGACGTTCAAATTAACTTTCGTGAAAACTTGACTACCTTTCTTCCGACCCAACTCGGGAACTCTCACACGCTCAAAACATTTTGTGGATGCACGACAAGGATTTATTTCCGATCCACACCTCGTGTTTCAGCAACCACGAGTAGCCCAACACGCTGATATGCATATCCCATTCATTCCCAGTCAATCGTTTCTCTCCAGCTAACGCAGCAGATAATATGCCGTATGTTTTTACTGCCATTCCTCAACGCCATAATTGCGTCCACACACCACAGTTAACATACTGAAATTTGTAATCATAATCGGTACATGCTTTATTCTATGTAGTTCTAAAATTATTCATCCAATCTATTAATTCATTGAGCGGTTTTTCTTCGTTCTTAACTTGTAATAACTTCTCAGCTGTTTTTCTCGCTCTTTGAAAACGATCGGCCTTCATGAAATGTTTTAGGTGAAGTCATGTTGACAGGTAATTTACATGTGGATGTTGGACAGAGCGCTTCAATATGAAAGCCAGCGACAATGACGGTTTTCTTCAGAGAGTAAACTTTCTTAATCCATCATGCAAACTAGTTTTGCTTTACTTACTCAAAGCCAAGTCATAGACGTTCTGGCCATGTCATTTTCTTTCTACAACGAAATTTCATGAAAACATTTGCCATCTCCGAGAAACGCACATAAGCATGAAACTCATTTTAAGTCATTTCTCCGTGAATCCTATCCTTTCGAAGTAGTAAAGTAAATCCAAGTCACATATATATAACGTGTCATCACGTCATATAACATACTAAAAGCATCAATTTTCATTCAAAGTTTTTATTGTTCAACAATTAAGCTTTCAAAAAATGCTATTTCCACTTCGTTCGTATCCTAGACGAAACATTATGATTCATGGTTTGTGTTGTACTAGAGCTTTTGTACAGCTCATCTTGTACATTGTCCCCTGGTCTCTGGGATAAGTACAAGATCGAAGAAGAAGGGTGTCAGGGGGAGAGCAATGGGTTGTTCATCCTCACAGTTGAAACTGATCAACCAACCAGCGAGACGGTTACATTAGGCCTTTCAGCATTGCAGGATTTAGGAAAACATGACGTCATGTCAAACAGACGGTATTCAACAGATATCTGGCTATGTTGGTCTACCAGTCTTGACAGTAGTTTGTTCAGCTCGAAAACGATGTTGTCATCTTCCCAGTTGCGGTGGTTAGTGTACCAAGATTAAAAATCAGTCGTAGTCATATTCATTCATGACAGAGCACAAGCAGGACAGCGATCTCAAGGTAAATGTACCTCGACTCTACACATGAGCTTACACCACACGAAATAAGGAAGTTAAAAGGAGTAAAAATGCACTGAGACAAACTCGCAAGAAAAACGTAAGAATACCTGGTAAAGTACACAAAGTACACTACGAAACTTTTACTACACGGTTCAGAATAGAAAGAAGAATTCATACATTTTTTATGATGAAAACGGATCATATCTATGAAAATGCAAGGTTAGGTAAGATCCTTGATGCATCAAAGACTTCAAACTGTTGCCTGGTAGTACTGGTGCTAGGACAGAAATTGGGTGTTTAGACGGATTATTTTTCTCCAGACGCCATTTCCAATTGTTATCTCACAAATTGGCTTCGGAACATCGGAATGATGATTGTATGAAAAATGTGTCATAGTTACGATTCGTAACTTTCCTACATTAGTAAGCCATAGCAGTTTTTTTGTAGATTGTTAAAAAATAATTTAAGGCTGAGACAATGATTTTAAAACTTTACTAAACAAACCAATGAGTTTTTCGTGGGGCCGACTTCTTGCAAGACAGCTTTTTCATTTGTTTTGGCGGAAAAGTTTCCGGTCTTTGGTTATGGCAATTGAGACGAAGGAAGAAAGACAGAATTTTCTCTTTACATTTTTTATACGTGGTCCTCCACAGAATGGTTTAAAAGAATTTTTCATGAACAGCTGATCATGTTTGTAGTATGACCAAAGTACTTTACATGTTAAGCAAGCTATCTTGCATTCTGCATTTCAGACGAGTAAACTGCAGTAAGGAGACAAGAAAATTCATTAACTCTCGGTCTTTGTAACAAGAGAATCTATCTGTTTCCATTTTTCGTATGACTGAAAATCACAAAATACAAAGTAACTGATGCTTCAGTATATTGTAACGTAGAGGTCAGCTGGAGAAGCTGATAACACAAGCTTAAACTTATGATGGTGAATTATGCCAGACATGCTATTTTAGATCAGTTTTGTACTGGGGCTCCCATGGACCAATGTTACAGAAATCCAGTTCTTAAATGCAAATCTTGGAAGTATACTTAGATAAGAATATGGGGTTTCGCTCTGCCTTGAAACATTAAGCATTAACATGTACCTCTGTGCGCACATGTGTCATGTTTTGAATCGCACGTGAACAGCTCACTTGGAAATCAAATTCTCAAACAGGGCATCCATTAAGCTATTCAGTTACTAAATGAGAGATACTAAGGTTTGTTGCTAGCGTAAATGGTTCATAGGTAAATGTGGGTGCTGGTACCATCTAGCTTTTCATGTCATGAAATATTACAACTTTGGCTTTTGAAGTTCAATGGAACATTTTAGTTAAGAGCGGTGGAGGAAGCAGCACCGGCGAAACAGGCCGAAAAAGAGACGATGTTTGTCGAAGCGGTATATACTACACGTATGAAGCCGGTATGTTGAAGCCATGCTGCGGCTTTAGATAATATGTATGTGATTCTATGGTAAACCTTTTTTGCACTATGTGGACGAGGTAGCTTTACCATGGGTCAATATATCTAACGAAATTGGAACATGCAAGGCATGATGCTATATAACTCAAACCTGGTTTCTGCTATCAAGTTTTCTAAAATAAGAGAGAGCTATATAAGCAATAGCCTTTTGAGCTCCTATAACGTTGGAAAATGAATGTCAAGTTGTAATTCTATAATGTTATCAAATATATGGTAGCAGTAGACGCATGGGATGTATACATATTTTATATGCGTATACAGAAACTATATTTGTTCGATGGACTATGTGTAAATGTATTCTGGATTCATGCTTTTTTGCATGCACAAGACCAACTCTGGCCGATTTCTCGTCCTTTTCAGTTCTCCATCTTGAGCAGGTGAGATCTCGTCTCGCTCGTTGATTACATTTAAGCTTTACGGGAATAAATCGGTTTTTAGTTCTTTTTCCGGTGCGGATAACTTATAAAGGTAATTGTTAAGAATTGGATATTGAGCCATTGTTAATTTATAGTTTCAAAATTTTTGCGGTGCATTTTGTGAAGCGTTTAAACTGTAGCATATAGGCGTTCCCTCTTATTTTAAGGAAAAGACTGAAGCTAAATTCAATGCATCATATTAGAAGGTCAAGTGGTTACGACTATTTTCGATTTTAAAGTAGCAGGCGGATATAAAGAAAGTGGCTTTTTTGGTGTTCTGGAAAACCATCGTGCAGTTTTCTTGCTACTTTGGTTATTTTGCAGTTTATTTAGAACGTTACAGATGTATAGCAACGGATGAGGCAGGCAGGCATAGTCAAATTATTGCATGGCATCAATTATGAATATAGAAAACAGCATGAAAAGGCGTATGTTGCATATAGATACATACGTCATATACGTTTTAACACACCTATACAGATGGCACAGATATGTCGCATGCGGTCGTCACATGATGTGTTGAAAATTTTATCAGTGACTCGTAAGCTGGAACATAAATGAACAATGGTCTGTTATTGTTAGTAACTGTTTAACTTTGGCTGCAGTTTTAAAATACTGCATTTTAGATAACGTTAGAATGATTAGCGAAACATTATTACAAGAATATCAGTATAATGTAACGCTTTCTGCAACGTATTACTGTCTATGCACTAAGTTCTTGACTTCCTAAAGAATTCGTTTGCTCCGTTTTTTTTTTGAACTAGGGTTTTTCGTGAATGGGATTAAATAATGCATTATTATCATTTATTGTATGTAAAATTATGAACATGGGATACGATGGATATTGTAGCTAAAAATTTCTCTCCATTTGGGCGGCTTATTAATGAATCATCGGTTTACCTTGATTGATTTTATAGGCTTCAATATGAAAGGCTTTTTAGAACTTGCCAAGACCAACCCATTTTTCAGTCCTTTCCATACAGCAAAATGCAGTGGAAGCGAGCAACCAACTCTTCCAAAGCCAACTCTGGTTCCAACTAGAAGTATTGCTGCTGCTGCAACTGCCGGTACACTCAAATTTAAGCGATCTTGTTGATCTTGTGCTTTGATCATTGATTAATAAATAAAATTTTTACTCTCTTTTCATTAGACGGTTACTCCTGTGAGTTCGGTTCCATGAAGTACTACGGACTTTGTGCTGTCGGAGGTGCTTTGTCGTGTGGTGTCACCCATACTGCTGTCGTTCCTCTGGATTTGGTCAAATGCCGAATTCAAGTCGATCCAGTAAAATATAAGTCAATTTTCCAGGGATTCAAGGTATGAAATTCCCTGAGAAATCCGATTAACTTCGTGAAATTGAAATTGTAGGAAATCTGACTGGCAACTGATATGTTTCGTTTTTAGGTCACGCTGGCAGAAGATGGTACTAGGGGACTCGCTAAGGGTTGGGCACCTACATTCATTGGATATTCAATGCAGGTGAGAGAAGCGCAAAATCATCGGGTTTCGTTTTGCCATACGTCAAAACATGCATTACTTCGTCACGATAAAAATTCGTTTTCTTGCATATCATAGGGTATGTGCAAGTTCGGTTTCTATGAAGTTTTCAAGATCCTCTACTCTGGTATTATCGGAGAAGAAAACTCCTACTTGTGGAGAACGTCCTTGTACCTTGCTGCATCTGCTTCTGCTGAGTTCTTCGCCGACATCGCTCTCAGCCCGATGGAAGCCGTAAAGGTATTAAATTTAGTGTTCCCTTCCTAATGACATCATCAGTCATTCCATTTATGACCTCATTGCTTGTCACCTTAGGTCCGTATTCAAACCCAGCCTGGATTTCCTGGCACTCTGAGAGCCGGTGCTCCTCTTATTATGCAACAAGAGGGTCTCAATGGATTCTACAAATCCCTTGTACCACTCTGGGCTCGTCAAATTCCTTACACTATGATGAAGTTCGCCTGCTTCGAGCGAACTGTCGAATTGCTCTACAAGTAAGTCCCCATCAGAAAAACTAATTTTGTAATTGGGATTTGGAATGAAATAAAGAGCCAATGTCTCCTTTTTTCAGGAACGTCGTTCCCAAGCCAAGAGCAGAGTGTACCAAGGGAGAACAATTGGTTGTTACATTTGCTGCTGGTTATATCGCTGGTGTGTTCTGCGCTATCGTATCTCATCCAGCCGATACCATCGTCTCTAAGTTGAATCAAGAAAAGGGAGCCACCACTGGTGATATCATCAAGAAAATTGGATTTGCAGGATTGTGGAAGGGACTTACAGCTAGGATCATTATGATCGGTACCCTCACCGCTGCCCAATGGTTCATTTATGATGCTGTTAAAGTCGCGCTTAACTTGCCCAGACCACCACCCGCTGAAATGCCAGAATCATTAAAGAAGAAGCTTCAACAGCAATCTTAAATCAGCGAGAACTTTAAAATATTGCTAATTTTTAGTCCTTTGAAAATATAGGGACTGCAGTGCAGTGGAAAAAATAATAAAGAGACAACTGTAGATCAACACAAAATATAAATGGCAAATCTTTCTCTGTAGTATTTTTCGATTTCATTTCTCCGGTTTTAAAATGATGTATTCAGTATCTTATGTATATTGTGTATGTTGAAATGTAAATGATGAACAGTGTCACCCCAGATGAATTTTGAGTTTCATGCCATGATACCAATAAAGAAATAAATTGCGAATGTCTTATAGTTCAAACTATGCCCATGGTTTCCTTCTATAAAACTAGACGACTATTGATTGGTAGTGCTAAATCATAAATTTTTTATTTCGTGTCCCTCTCAAAGTTGGAGTATTCTAACTCTAAGTCTTATGAAAAGACGTCTGGAACAAATTGTTGTAAGATTATAATATAGGAGTATCCATGAAGTTATTATTGAGGTTCTTTTTTTAAATTCTCCTGACAGGATTTTAAAGTTTAACATACGCAACCGAAAAGTAATAGGACTCAAAGTATACGGAAATGTACATATGACATAGGAATGTTCTGTTTCATTCGTTCGTCCTACATTCTTTAACTTCTTAAGCATTTTGTTTTGTTCTTTCAACTTCGCAACTCTGTCATCTGTACACTCAGGGCTACACTTAGTCCTACGTCTTTCCCGATTGAATGTGCGTATTTTGCAGAATGAAGCGGTGATAAGCAAAGTTTGGTTCAACGAATTCATAAACATTACCTAAAATCATCACATTTACACATGTGTTGTTAATGTAAACACTGCTCTGTATGGCAGACTGGCTATTTCTTCAATATGTAGTTTAAAAAGAGAATTTAGTTCGTTTTGCATATCTACAGATCCGAGTAAGCGAAAAGCATAGTCATGTTTTAATTTTTCTATTTATGATCATTCTACCGCACCAATTCCTTGTTTTACTTGTTTGTTCTCTGAAACAATCAATTCAATTGAATACAAAGCTGTTCAGCCACAGCTAGAATCACGAAGCTGAAGGAAATCAGAAAAAGAAATGAAAAAAGCCTGAAAAATTAAAAGACAAAATGAACCAACAAGCTGAAATCGTATTGAAAAACTCGTAAAACTATAAGTCTTTATAGAGGCCTAAAGCAACACCGCATCAAGTTTGGTAAAAAAAAA